>PVLC010038346.1:0-14803 GCA_004027655.1 Graphiurus murinus | reverse complement strand
TTTTTTTTTTTTTTTTGCGGTACTGGGGATTGAACTCAGGGGCATTCTACCTCCGAGCTACACCCCCAGCCCTATTTTTTATTCTTTAGTTTGAAACCGAGTCTCACTAAGTTGCGGAGTGCCTCACTAAGTAGCTGAGGCTGGCCGCGAACCCGGATCCTCCGGTCTCAGCCTCCCAAATGCTGGGATTACAAGCGTGCGCCACCACGCCCGGCAGTCATCATATATTTTATATGAATATGCTAAAAGCTATTAAATAATTTGATGAAGTGTGTTATGCAAATTAAATCTCAAATGGTTAGAAAGAGTTTTATATATATATATAAAACATGTTTTATGCATAAAACGTATATATGTGATCTTTGTTTATGTCTCAGTTAGCTTTTGCCATGATCCTTTATAACCAAACCAAAATGAAACTCTGCAGCCTAAAATAAAAGTCAGCAATTGCTTATTAATACATACATGTATTTAATACATACATTTGGTTTATATTTGAGTGATATAGATCAGTCTTGGTATTGATTCAAATATAGTCCTTAGGATTCACTTTCTTCTTGAAGAAATGGTACACCTAGAATTTTCACTCTCATGACAGATCATAAGTACTAAAGAGGAGCCCATCTAACAAATGTGCTTGTGTCACATTTTCTTATATCCTGATAGATAAAGCAAGTTACACAAATGGGATCAAAGTCAAGAATTGCCAGGTAGCCGGGCATGGTGGCACACACTTGTAATCCCAGCATTCGGGAGGCTGAGACTGGAAGATCCGAGTTCTCCAGCCTCAGCTACCTAGTGAGGCCCTCCGCAACTTAGTGAGACCCTGTTTCAAAATAAAGAATAAAAAATAGGGCTGAGGGTATATCTCGGAGGTAGAATGCCCTGAGTTCAATCCCCAGTACCGCAAAACAAAACAAAAAAAACAATTGCAAGGTAAATCTAGTCTGCAGTGGAAGGAAATTCAAGACCGTATCCACATGGTATGGGAAATGCATACAGAAAGGAGTAAAGAAGCAATATCACCAAGACCATCACAAGGAATTTCTCTCTCTCGCTCTCTCTCCCTCTCATACACACACACACACACACACACACACACACACACACACACAAACTCACACACACTCACACACACACACTAAGGGAACTAGAGAATTTTATGCTAAATGAGATCAGCTAGTCCCAGAAAGTCAATGGTCACATATTTTCTCTCACAGGTTAAAGGTAGAAAAGAGAAAACAGCAAGGCTTCAGATAAATTAGGAGAGGGATCAGTAGAATAGTGGAAGGAGACTGGGGGAGGGAGATGAGACTTGATGAAGGAAACAGTTATATAATGCTCTGTCCTTATATGAAGGCATCACTACCAACCTCACCAACATGTACAAAGAAGAGGTGGAATGGGGTGGGATCCAGAGGGAATCATAAAAAATGCTGTGTGTGTATTTGTGTCACATTGAATCTCACTATGATGCATAATTACAAAGCGCTGATAAAAATAAATTAAAATAGTAATGATTAAGGATTTTTAAAGAGAGGCAGTTTCACAAATTCAATAATTGATTCACAATAAAAAAGTAAAGAATAATTGAAAAGAAAGGAATAATATTAAAATGGTTGAATGAGTTTAGGACTTTTTATGTAAGTCTCATATGCTTTTCAATATTGGTGATCAACACTGCAGTTTACACAGCTGTCAGTGAAATGAATGAGATGATTTTCAGCTGTCACACATAAACACACCCCTGGACTGTTTTCATTTACTTATTAGAAAAAAAAGTTAATCTCACTCCTTTTTAAAAAACCTATAAGAGTTGCTATTGTCAGTTGTGTCTACTTTTCTTTTCCCTAATTAACAAAATATGTCTCCTTCAGAGTTACTCAAAAGATTTTTATATTAATGAATAATATTCAGGAAAAAGTTGTTTCAAACCGTAGGTAGCAAATTTATAGTATGTTCATAAAAATCTATTAAAATTACATAATCTATAAATGCTAATTATCAATTCTCTCTCTCTCTCTCTCTCTCTCTCTCTCTCTTTCTCTCTCACTTTCTCTCTCTCTCTCTCATCTTTTTTCCTGCCTTGCAAAGATTTAAGATAATTCCAATACCTGCTTAATATGAGTATGCACTGCATTCACAACGTCTTACCAATGATTGCTGAGTAGTTTGCTTTTTTTTTTTTTTTTTTTTGCGGTACTGGGGATTGAACTCAGGGTCATTCAACCTTCGAGCTACACCCCCAGCCCTATTTTTTTTTATTCTTTATTTTGAAACCGAGTCTCACTAATTTGTGGAGTGCCTCACTAGGTAGCTGAGGCTGGCCGCGAACCCAGATCCTCCGGTCTCAGCCTCCTGAATGCTGGGATTACAAGCGTGTGCCACCACGCCCGGCTTGCTTTTTTAAAATTACAAATAGAACCGTGTTTCTTGTAAACTTAAGATTAAAAAAAACACAATTTCACCATCTAGTAAAAAATATCACTGTCACAGGATAGCAACCTGTTATGCCACTTGTTCCCTTGTCAACAGAGCTTCTTGTCATGGCAATACTCAGTCTTGCCCGCCACCTCTCAAGGAAAACCATACTTGTAACTTCTTAGGGGCTGTGTTCTTTAATTTTCTAGTCATTTTGAGGGAGATGTTTTGAAAAAGTCCTCCGATAAATGTTATGTTATATGTTACAGGAATTAGAGAAAAATATGCTCACAATTTTCTCAGATGATGTAATACCTAAAATTGGTAAATAGAGAAACACATGCAATAGTTACATGTACTATATTAATCTGTTTTCTATGTATGCATATCAGGAGTGATATGATATAGAACTTTATCCGCATGAATAAAGTCACTGCATGTCATGACCAGATACAAATATTTTAAAATATAAGATATTCTTGTTTCAATTGCATTTGTACTAAAATTCATACATAATTATCTAAATCATAAAATACAAAGATTTTACATATAAATCCACTAGTGGTATCATCTTGAACATATTTGAAACTGCTTCTTTTCTTCTTGGTCATATGAAAAATGGTAGTTTTTGCTATTCCAAGTCAAATATGATTTTTCTTCTTTTTAAAAAGCTACCTTAAGTGCTCATCTTCCAGGTCAATATTAATTTAATCTTGGTGAATACCTTCTTCATGTTCTCCAAATGATGTACTTATTTCTATATTTGAATCTCTCAAATTATATTACTTTTTCTTAGATAACAGTAAAACCAATTTATACGTTCATATTCTTCTAGTACATCATACAGAGCTTTGTAGAAAATATTAGTAGATAAATAATTCTATTCATTTGAATTATGTACACAATTCAAACAGAAATGATGATTTCGAGTTTCTTAATGAGGATACAACTTACAAATAAATGAAAATGAAGAGAAACATTTTTTGAACCAATCAAATCTCCTTCCTTCCTTCCTTCCTTCCTTCCTTCCTTCCTTCCTTCCTTCCTTCCTTCCTTTCTTCCTTCTGACTAAACTCAGGGACATTCTGTCTCTGAACTACATCCCCAGTCCTTTTCATTTTTTGTTTTGAAACAGGGTCTTACTAGGTTGCTGAGAATCTTCTCAAACCTGCAATCCTTATGTCTCAGCCTCCCAAGTACTAGAATTTTAGGTATGCACCACCATGCCTAGCTACATATTTATATGAAATATATATTAGTGGCACTGGGGATTTAGCCAGGGCAATCTAGATTCCAGCACTTTTTATTAATTAATTTATTTTTAATTTGAGACAGGGTATTACTAAATGACTGAGGTTGGCCTTGAACTTGCAATCCTACTACCTCAGCCTTCCAAGATACTGGAATTACAGGCATTCCCTACTGCATTCTGCTGAATCACTGACACTTTGATGGATTTAAAAAAAAAATTGAGTGCTGTTATAACTAAAGGGTAACATATATTTTTACTTATAAATTGTCCAGGAGAATGACTTTGTATCTGCTCAATCAGCTCAGTCAGCTAAAACAGCTTCTTTCTTTGTTGCAAAAAAAGAGAAAGCTGAAAATAATGAGACACAGGTTTTAACTGACATCATTTCAAATGTATAAACATCTCAGCTAACAAGGTTCTGTTGCAGATATTTCCACTTATCACAAGGAACTACCTTTTACCTTCCTATCTTTATTAAATGATCATTGGGGCTTGTGTTATTGAAAGAAATTCTTAGTTGAAATTTTTCTTCGTTTATATTTGCCTTCTTCTATTTTACCAATTATAGCAACATTTCAATGAAATCCTAAGCTCAGCTGGAAGATGATTTTATTATATTGACTTGCATTAAGATGCCAGTAAATAAGAAACCAATTCTCATATAAACTAATTTTAAAAATTCAGTGTAAGAAAATATTTTAAAAAATTTAACTTTCAACGGTCTAATGATTTTTCCAGGAATCTCCCTAATCACATACTCAACCAAGATTAAGAAATCTCTTAGGATGGTGGGTAGAAATATATCTGATTACTGCTTAGATACTCTTACCCAGTACTGGAAAGGGGCCAAAGATTACATATGGTAGTTGCTAAGGATAAATTGATAAAGAGATAAAAGAAAGTGCCTAGATGTGGGTTAATAATAGGAAAATTGAAGTTTAAAGCTTGCTCCGGTTTGAGAAAAATGCTGAATAATAAGGAAATTGTAGCATAATGAAACTCACCTTGTACTGTGATTATAATATAAAATAGGCATTGCAAAGTCTTTGGAGCATATTTTAATTCTTGCTGTGCATGTAAATCTTATTAAATGAGTGTCATTTTTATTACCAATATGATTAGAAATTTATATGAATCATAGGCTATTAATCATAAAGATGCAATTAGATTGAGTGTACCTTGGTGTCACGATTCTTTATTCACAGATACAGGAATGGTGCACTAATAATAGGATATTATAAAATCCGATATTTTTAGAAACAATTGACTTAGTTATTGAGTCATTATCCTCAAGACAATATTTGAAACATCCATATGTGAATTGCAAATTGAAAAGCTATCACTTCATTCAGTTACCAAACACATTTAAAAATAATACTTCATGTAGAACCTAATGAATATACTGAGGATAAGGTAAATCTCACTAAGAAAATGAAATCAAGAAGCATTATCAAAAAGAATTCAATGACCATGTATGAAATAAGGACACTGATGAGGTGAACAAGAACTAAGACTACTCAAAATTGCAGGAACATCAAATCATTGTAGTAATAATGTTCTGAGCCCATATATCAACCATTATGGTACCATATTTCAGAGATATGTGTGATGAAATTCAAAGTAAAAAAAATGAACCTATGTTTCTTAGTTGAAAATTTATATATCACCACAAGGAAAGAAAATCATTAGACTCCTACCTCACTTAAAAGACAAAAAGAAATTATATACAGACAACAAATAACAATGACATAAAGAAAATCCAGACATGGGCACAACCTGATTGTCTTACCAAGGTCTGAAGTGAAAATTCTATGTTTAGGAATGATAGAAAAAATATTGCAAACATGGATGATGACAAGATTTTTCTTAAAATCAAAATATTCTCTAGGTAAAATTCTCCCTCTTCTCTTAAGAAAAAAATTGTCTGAATATAATAGGATTTGTGTTTTAAATAGGAAATATTTTTAATTCAAACATATGAACATGGAAAACAATATTTACCAAAAAATACATAGGATTTAATGTACTTCTAATGCAGAATCATATAACAAATATATGAGAAACTTCAAGATTTGTGTTATAAAAACATGTTATACAATAGGGAGAGATTTAATATCTTCTATTTTTGAAATTATTCCAACTAATGTGGTTGAGGACTTTGTCAAATGAAATTTATACTTTGTAAATACAGTTAATAGAAAATTGGACAACTATTTTGAAGATGAGTTTGATAAATCATTGCAATATCTGTATTTTTTCAATTTTTATATACTTTTATTGATGCATTGTAATTATATGTCATAATGAGATTCATAGTGACAGAAACATACATGCAAAATTTTAACCTAGTGATTTATTTTCTAAGTAATTATTGTTATTATATAAGAAGAGATGATTCAATCTTACTGTAAAAACATAAAAATTCACAAAAATTCTAAAAATGTTAAATATTATATAAAAACTATGTTAAACTGCAATTCAAATGATTAAGTTAAGGTTTTGGAGACATAAGGTAACATAGAAAACTAGTTTCCATGTGTTGTCAAGATACAAAGTTTCATATTTGCAATAATGAAAATATCATATTGTTGGTAAATTCTAAGCACTATTCTATTCAAAGTGGCAATTACCCACTCCCAACACACACACACACCCACACACACACGCGGGCACACACACACACACACACACACACACACACTTTGCTTCTTATCTTTGTGCATGTTGGGCCCCATTTCTACCATTTGAAAAGATTCTATTGTGTCTGTTCCTGTATATTCAGCCCCTATTATAATGTCTAACTTATAACTGTTGTTCAACATATTACTGTTATTTTGGCACATGAAAGAATGGAGCTAAAGCACATGCTAGAACCTCTCTTAAAAGATAGCAAATAGCCGGGCGTGGTGGCGCATGCTTGTAATCCCAGCATTCGGGAGGCTGAGAACGGAGGATCCGGGTTCGCGGCTAGCCTCAGCTACCTAGTGAGGCACTCCGTAATTTAGTGAGACCCGGTTTCAAAATAAAGAATAAAAAATAGGTCTGGGGATGTAGCTCAGAGGTAGAATTCCCCTGAGTTCAATCCCCAGTACCGCAAAAAAAAAAAAAAAAAAAGATAGCAAATTAAGCCTACTTCTAGAAACACATCTGAGTCTAACATATTTTGCTAATAGAGGTTATTAATTTTTATTATATGTGTGTTTTTGACATAATTTAAAATTCTTTTGTTTTTGATTTACAGATATGCAGAAAAATTCAGAATGTGTTTTTAAATTTTTTCACCTACTAAATAAAATTTTATTAGAAACTGTTTTTTCTTAACTCCCTAGTTCTGGATCTGGAATGCTATGTATCTACTTCCAAGATATTTCTGTTCCATCTGACTATAATAAAAAGGTATGAAGAATTTTACTGTGTAGTCAATTAGCATTCAGCTATTAATCCCAGCAACATGCTAAATGCATCAAAAGCCTTAATACAAATGCTAAGATAACCTGCAGATTTCCTATGATATGTGTCCTATTTTCTTTAGTGTCTTCATAATTCTTTGGGTTTGAAAAATGGGGCATCATTTTGCTGTATTGAAGGTATAACACTGACGGAATATTTGTCATATAGATTCCCTCTGAAGCCTAATTTGCCTTGGGCATATTATTTAATTTTTTAGGCAATACAGGGAAAGAGTATTGACATTATAACATTAAAATTATAATACACATAACAGATTATAAACAATGTTGACCATTTTTACTACTGAGGAGAAATCTCAGTGAACGTGTATGTATAAATGAGTTATAGATACCTATGCACACTAATATGGGTACCATTTAATTATTGATCATCTTTGAAAAATGTACTATGCACGTTTTATCTTTGCTCAAAATATCTATAATTAATGCTTTAGCCTACTTAGTCAGTTTGGCATGGTTCCTTTCAAATCTTTTTAAAATAATTCAAAAATTCTATTAGTTCCTTTAAGAAATTTTAAATCTTTGAATTTATGAAGAGCAGATTGCTTTCTTTTTCTGATATTCTCAAAATTTATTCAGGATTCTGTGTGTGGGAAGAGTAAGCAGAGTACAAATTTAGTCATACCACTTGAATTATATATATATAAGCATATATACATATAAGTATATATATATATATATATATATATATATATATATGGCGGTATATATATATGTATACTCCTAGTATGTAGTAAGCTGGTCAGTCATTTTAATGTCCTATGAAGCAGAAAAATTTTTATACAAACATTGAGTATTTAATAATAGATATTCTGCATTATTACCAATAGAAATATCCAAAAGAACAACAAAAAATATAGATAAATGAGTCTAGAATACCTTTGAGTTGTTGACTTGGAAAAGAGATGTCACATAGACAAGAACTTTTAGTTTTAATTTAGCTTAGTCTTCAAACCCTAAAGGGCAAAATGTGTTGAAATGATCATGATTAAACATCTATGATATTTATGTGTTTTCTTTCCATGTAGACTCTTGTTTGCGATATTTATTAAACTTCCCTGCTCTTTACTCTTGATATTTAAAAGTTACTGTCAATAGCTTTAGATTTTTGTCATTTACCTCCTACCACGTCTTAAATAGGATTTGGCTAGTATGAAATAAAAGAGAAAGCAGTATTTTTAAATTATTAAAATTATTGATTTTTGCCATTAACATTTGTTGTATTAAAATGTAGACAATCTATGATATTATGCCACTTTTTAAGGAAAAAACCTTAAGAAAATAAAATCAATAGTCTATATACTATATTTATATTCTATAATTTTGTTCACTTGGATATATAAAAGAAAATATTATGCCTTATTTCCACAGAAAGCATATTTTCTGCTACCTTTGTTATTCTACAAGGCTCTTGTAAGTTTTCTGATTCTTCCATTATGCCACCCTAACATCATGGAAATGCAGCTATTTTCTCTTTTCTTTTCCATATCACTCTGGGGCTTGAAAAAGAAATAAGTGATTAGAGTTTATAGCTTACATAATTTTCTATGGTAAACATAGAAAATATTCAATAGCATACGAAACACTACTTAGAAAAGATATGAAAGTATCATCTATGTGTACATCAGAAATATTTATAATTTTTGGGTAAGAATCAAAGTACATGTATGAGAAACTTGATCAGCCAATAGGAAATCTTGTAAATATTAAAAGCAAACAAAGCAAAGCAAAATAACAACAAAAGAGAAACAAATAAATACAAAAATGCCACTCCTTAAGTTTTTTATTTCTATCCTTAGGAAAATTATCATAATGCATAAAGCCATCAGTGATGACTTTGTTGTGAATAGTGCTTGTCAGATGTGGCACTTAGTGCATGTTCTGGGCTGATATATCTTCATGGAGCAAAAACTATCAGTTCAGAAATATTTTAAAACATATATATGTATAATATGCCTTGCTATCATTATATTATATTATTATATTATATGTAAGCTATATAATATTTGAACAATATTTATGTTATATGTGTATAATATTTGAACAATGATGATTTTTAAATTTTAATAGTAATGAGGACATGATAAATCTATTAATGGTAATGCATAAGATGTCATGTCCATATTTACATAGAAGTATTCAAGGGCTATTAGATGGAAAAAATTGAATAAGCATAAAAATCTAATTTTTTGGAGACAATAAATGCATAGTAGATATATATGTAGTCAAGTAGATACATAAATTGATAAATAATACACACATGCCTACATATATATGTATGTATAATCTTAACAACTCCTCTCTATCTAGCTTTGGATATATAAATAAATCTATTTTATTTTTATAATCTATTTGTATGCTTTTCTGTTAATGTTTTTTTAGTGCTCCATGTACTCTATCTGTAAAACATATAAGAAAAGCAATCTTAGCAATATGAGATCACAATATAAATGATAGGATTGCTGTTTTCATCTAAACTTAAAATGTTCATTAGAATGTAATGTTATGGAAAAAAATAAGCCAAATGAAGTAAGTCATAAAATTTAAATTGATTGTGTTCTTAACCTTCTCTTTTTTTCCCATTATATCCCTTTTGCTTATTTTTTTCTGATACACCCACTCACACATCATCAACAAATGTTCTGATTAAAACCATGTTAAGAATGATTTAATAAAAGTTACAATACTCCATGTACAAATTGAAACTTATGTAAGACAGAAATTATTAATCAAATTAAAAGTTGACCTTTAAAATGTGGCTGTTTTCAATGTACATTATTTTATGACTTTGTTTCTTTGAATTTTATATTATATATAGCCTTTGTTCAGTAAAAGAGTAGATTACATATTCAAAGTAAATTTGGTTACATGTTCAAAGAAAGTACAGATAGTGAAGGAAAATTAGAAAATACTAGAAATATATAATTAACCTACTATGTGACATTAAACACTTCATCAATAGTTCTTATGTTACTTAGAAAAAAACTTGTCTATTTTCATTATTGATTCATGATTGTCATTTATTTTCTTAAGATAAGTAGTGTCCTCTTATCTTGCATATACTACCTGAAATAAAGAATGTGGCTGCTTGGCTTGAGATTTCTAGTTCATGGTATATCTCCCAGATGCTATTGGTGGGGTTTCATGAGAAAAGCCCTTTGAGAAACTGCAAACTGGGGAATTTTTAATAAAATATTAATAATCACTGAAAATGTCCTATATTGTGAAAACGTTATAATCGTTTTGCTGAGTGGACATTCAAATGCATATTTTTGTCCAACATTTTAAAGTTTAGTTAATCCTTTCAACTCTATTCAGTATCAAAATATATTATGTTAAAGAACTTCAAGAGGACACAAAAAAGCCAGAAAAAAATATATATGGTGATTTTTAGGTAGGGCTCTAAGCATACAGATTATCTGAAGGACATTCAGACAGGGAAATTCAAACACAAACCAAAGTAAAAGCATAAATTAATATGCAAACTAGGAAGCAATGGGGAAATTGAAAATACCTACAGAGGAGTTGTAAGCACAGCAGGAGCTTGACATTACCCACATGCTCCCATATCCTCGTCAATCAACCAGGACTTGAAGAGAAACTGTGGGAAACAGACTAGCTTCTGATGAAACAGTGACAAGCTGGGTGGTGAGTGAGATCCCCACATCAGGTCGTTAACTGACTCCTGTAGTCTGTATTAGTGCATTTTTTCATAATGCATTCAATTCACATGCAATTCTGATACTGTTAGGCATTCTCTCCTTCCAATTACATTGACAACTACCAATGTCTCATCTTACCAAGTTTTACACTCCCTGTCCTCACAATTTATACCGCCAGCATTTGTGAAGTTGTTCTATTGTGGATCATGAGGTGTGGAACATATTCACTCAACTAGCAATTAGCTTTCACCAAATATGTTTTTTTCTTAGCCATTTCATTATTTTTCTACTAAATTAATAATGCTAAGGTTAGAAATGTATAATTCTATGAGATTCGACAAGTATATATGCTCTTATACCTAAGAACTCAGCGAGGATATTTATAAAATATTTCCCATTCGCCAGAATATTTTCTTTATTTTTATTTATTTTTTATTTTTTTAATTTTTTTGCGGTATTGGGGATTGAACTCAGGGGCATTCTACCTCCGAGCTACACCCCAGCCCCTTTTTATTCTTTATTTTGAAACAGAGTCTCACTGAGTTGCGTAGTGCCTCACTAGGTAGCTGAGGCTGGCCGCGAACCTGGATCCTCCGGTCTCAGCCTCCTGAATGCTGGGATTACAAGCGTGCGCCACCACGCCCGGCTTTCTTTATTTTTATACATTTATTGATGCATTATAATTTTACTTCATAACTTTGCCCCAGCTCCCTCCCCATACCCTCCCTCCAGAATATTTTCTAATGCCTTGAGCCATTTCATGTGCCTGATAAGCAAATATCCCTTTGTTGTCATTAATCATTTTTCTCTTGGTCCTTTTAAGAGTGTACCTTTGTCTTTCAAGAGCTTGGCTCATGTAGATTGAAGCATGTACATCTACGTTTTTGAATTTGTTTGCATGCAGTGACTTTTTTTGTTTTTGTTTTTAAGTTCTTGGACAGGAAGAGGTCACTAATAGAGTCAGTACTAAGAAAGAGAGAAAGGATAAGAACTGAGCTCTAATAAACTCAGTATTAAATTTTTCTTGGATAAAGGGAGAAAGCTACCCAGGAGCTACCAGAGAGAAAAGGAGTGTGTAAGGTCTAGAAAGCCCAGTAAAGGTGATACATCAAGAAAAAAGATGTAATATGCCATTTCAAGTGCTGAAAATCCACATAAACTAGCTGGGACTTAGAGTCTGGCTCTTTTCCTATCATTTGGTAACATAGTTAGAGTATGTCTATTTAGATCACATTAATGTACTATGTCAAGAAGACTTAGCAAATGAATCCCAACTTTTAGTGTTAGCTTCTTTGGAAAAATGTATAAACTCTTTAACTTATACTTTGTTTCTTTTTTACAATCCCCCCCCCAAAAAATTTGAATGATTGATAACCTTTCTCTTGGGCTATTTACATGATTTAGTTTGAAATAGAAAGGGAAGGAGGGAGGGAAGGAGGAAGGGACAGAGAGAGAGCGAGAGAGAGAGAGAATATGAACCGAGGAAAAATATTTTTCCCACTATACAATAGATAACTTACTTACTTGAAACTGATTGGTTATTTCAACAACTTCTTTGTAGTATTAGATGACCTAAGTGCTGATGATAAATTAATGAGCAAAACTGACAATCCCTTACTCTTTCAATGAAGACATTGTTGGAGAAGGTAGATATTAAGTATTAACAAAAAAAATAGTCTTAAGTATGTAGTATTCTAGATATACTTGCAAAGATGTGAACGTAAGGCAATGTGGAAATTAACTCATGACAACATCAAAACAACCCATTCTAAAATATTGAATATAAAATGGTAAATGTCACGATTAAGGATAATTAGCCTTGAGATTATTGGCAGGCTTCAAGTGATCTGAATCTGAAACGGCATGCAGCAACTTGTGAACATGTGAACAAGCAATTTTCCCCAGGCGATTAGGCTCTTAGCTATCAGGTATTGCTAAATGGTCCTCTGACCCCCATAATTTGTGAAGAGTACTGTAGATGAATACTAAAATGCTTTTTTGAACATTCTGCAGTTTCTGAGTAGCCAGATGTTTGGAAGCATGAGGACATATATATAGATGATTGACTAAATTTTGGTTTCATATGGATATTTTGACAGCAAGTACTTTGTATAAAAATGCAAATTAGCTCATTAGTTTGGAGATAAAGTGATTAATGCTGGAATATGACCAGACATTAAGATTCAAAGGATAGAAGGAGGACTGAAATTTTCCTTAATTCAGTGTGGATATATTTTGCTTAAGATTTTGTAAAGAACATCAACAAACACAACAACAAAAAAAAATCTTAGTGGATATTTTAGTTTTAAATATCCAATTCCTTGAAAGTTTGCTATATCTTAAAATGAGTGCAGAAATAGAAATTAATAAATTGATCAATGGATTTTATTTTTGCCTACAGAAAATTGTATAAGGATTTATAGAATTTTTGAAGAATAATAGAGCATAAAAATACACAAAACTCTGTCAGTCTGCTCCCCCTTTGCCAATGAGAAAACAGCACCCATTTATTTGTATTTATCTATAAATAGTTTGTATTTGCCTGCTATATACATGTCATTTTACTAGAAGAGAGAATAAAATGAAAGAGAGGCAACCATGGAGTGTAGGTTTTTTAGTAGCTGGAGTTACCTCTAGGTTACTTTTGAATATTATAATTTACACAGGACTTTTGTTTTTAGAAAAGAATGGGAGCAAATGTTTTAACTATACTTTGTGTATTTTCTTGATTGATTGTTTCAGAGACCTGTTATAATTCCAAGATCACCTGTACTTACTTCAACAGTATAAATATATTCCTTCTACATAAAATGTTGTCATAGTGTTGACTCAAACTTTGCCTTTGAATTATGTTGAATGAAATTTTCTGTGTAATTCATTCACCATTTTTGTTATTGTGATTTCAGGTTATTATTTTTTAGGATGAGTCATAAGTAAGGGGTTGCCACATATATTGTAGCAACATAATGAGTATAGCTTGATATTGGCACTGGATTAGGAATTGGGCTTGTTCATCTTTCTCCAAAATCATTTATTTGTTGCATATGAAAATAAAGATTCTTCATTGGTTATACATTTAAAAATATTGTATTTCTAGTGAACTGTCATCTTTGCTCAGTGTAAAAAGAAAACCTATACAGTCTTGGTTTTTTGTACATTGAATAAATGTTGGCTTAAAAGTGTGTTTTTTTAATTTTTTTATTTATTTTTTATTGTAATATTTCGTGCTTTGTATATATACATTTTTGTTAGGTACAAATTGATATAGACAAATGTGCACACATTTCTCATCTGACCCTTTCCCCAATTCCCACCCCGCTCCCTCGCCCTCCCTCCCTCTCAAGTTCAGTTCAGTGAGTGATCTTGATATAATTGTGTAAGTACATCATGTGCCTTAGGGTGCTCTCCCCTCCTCCCCCCCTTCGCCCCGTCCAATCCCTTCAGTTAAAACAACTTCTTTGCTTATCGAGGATCTCTCCTTTTCATCTGGAGACCCTCTTATGCCCCATCTTCTCCCTAGCATCCGCATATTAGGGAGAACATATGCTTCTTTACTCTTTGTGACTGGCTAATCTCACTTAACATAATGTTTTCCAGTTGCATCCACTTCCTGCAAAGTACATGATTTTGTTCTTCTTTATGGCTGAGTAAAATTCCATTGTGTATATATCCCATAGTTTTGTAATCCATTCATCTGTGGATGGACATCTTGGCTGCTTCCATAGTTTGGCTATTGTGAATTGAGCCGCTATAAACATTGATACACATGCATCAGTCTGATAGTTTGGTTTCCATTCTGTTGGGTATATACCCAGTAGTGGAATTGCTGGGTCATATGGTAGATTCACTCCCATTCGTCTGAGGATCCTCCATACTGTTTTCCACAGTGGTTGCACAAGTTTGCACTCCCACCAACAATGTATTAGGGTTCCCACTTCTCCACACCCTCGCCAGCAGGTGTTGTTGTTCATGTTTTTTATGATTGCCATTCTGATTGG
>PVLC010038345.1:0-14818 GCA_004027655.1 Graphiurus murinus | reverse complement strand
AAAAAAAAAAAAAAAAAAAAAAAAAAAAAAAAAAAAAAAAAAAAAAAAAAAAAAAAAAAAAAAAAAAAAAAAAAAAAAAAAAAAAAAAAAAAAAAAAAAGTGGTTTCTACAAGTTAAGGGACAAAGATGAACATGCAAAGGAAAGAATTTTTAGGTTAGTGGCACTATTCTTATGGTGCTATAATAGTGAATACATGTTGCTACGGTTTAGATCTGTATGTCCCCTCAAAGGTCCATGTGTTAAAGGCTTAAACCCCAGCTGCAGTGCAGTGTTACTGGGACGTGGCAGAACTTTCATGAGGTGGGGCATCATGGGAGGAAGCTAGTCAATGAGGGCTGCTTCCTCCACATGCTCCCACTACAATGAACAGCCTTCCTACAGGCCCAGAAACCAAGGCAGCTAAGCAACCATGAACTGAAATCTTGAGTCAAAATAAACCTTTCCACCATAAGTTGATGATCTCAGCTATTTTATTATAGCAACAGAAAACTGACCAATGCAAGTCATTATACATGTATCAAAATCCATAAACCTACACCAAGAATTCACTGTGGACTACTGGGTACTAAATGTTGCTTCTCCGATTTTAAACAAATGTATTACTCCAGTACAGGATGGAGATAGAAGAGCAGAGCTGCGCAGAGAGATGGGAGGAGGTCTATGAGAATTCTCTGTATTTTCTGCTTAATTTTACTATAAATCTAAAGCTGTTCTAATAAAGTCTACATTTAAAAGGAAAAATACAGCTGGGCATAGTGACACACACCTATAATCCCAGTACTTCAAAGGCTGAGACAGGAGAATTACAGGTTCATGGCTAACCTCAGCAATCTCCTAAGGCCTTCTGGAACCTAGTTAGAATCTGTTTCAAAATAAAACTAAAAAATGAAATAGGGCTGGGGGTGTAGATCAGAAATATGCTTAGTAGTTTTTGATCAATTAGTAATCATTTTGCGATCAAAAAGGAATAGTATGGGGTGTTATGATGTAGACCTATAATCCAGAATTTGGAAGGTTGAGACAGGTGGATCGCAAGTTCAAGGCTAGAGCCTCAACCACTTGGTAGGTCCCCCGAGTAAATTAGGAGACTTACTGAATCTTTTTTTTTGGTACTAGGGATTGAACCCAGAGGCATTCTACCCCCGAGGACTCTCAGTCCTATTGCGTATTCTTTATTTTGAAACAAGGTCTCACAAAGTTGCAGAGGTCCTAAGTAGCTGAGGCTGACCCGGAACCCAGATCCTCCAATGTCAGCCTCCCAAGTACTAGGATTACAAATGTGCACCACCACACCTGGCTGAGTTACTAAATCTTTTACACTCAACACTAGTGATCAAACTAGTTAGGATCTGCTTTAAAAAAAAAAAAAAAGAAATTTTTTTCTGTACTATAGATTAGATTAGACCCAGGGGCATTCTACCACCAAACTACATTCTCAGCTTTTTTTTTTTTTTTTTTTTTTGCGGTACTGGGGATTGAAGACAGGGGCATTCTACCTCTGGGCTATCCCCCCAGCCCTATTTTTTATTCTTTATTTTGAAACAGGGTCTCTCTAAGTTGCAGAGGGCCTCACTAGGTAGCCGAGGCTGGCCGCGAACCCGGATCTTCCGGTCTCAGCCTCCCAAATGCTGGGATTACAAGCGTGTGCCACCACGCCCGGCTCTTAGTCATTTTTAAATTTATTTTTATTTTACAGTATTGGGGATTGAACCCAGGGGCATTCTACCTCCGAGCTCTACCCCCAGAGCCCTTTTTTTATTCTTTATTTTGAAACAGGGTCTCACTAAGTTGCAGAGAGCCTCACTAAGTAGCTGAGGCTGGATCCTCCAGTGTCAGCGAAGTACTGGGATTACAAGCGTACACCATCATTCCTGGCCCTTTTTTAATTTTGAAACAAGGTCTCGCTGAGTTGCCGAGGCAAGCCTCAAACCTGAGATGATCTTGTCCCAGTGTTCCAAGTACTGGATTAGAAGCTTGTGCCACCGCTATTCCGCTTTGAAATCTTACAAGGTTGAAGGAGCATGAACCTATACTTCTAGTACTCAGGCTGGAACAGGATCAAGGCCAGAATGTGAAAACTTATTATTATTATTATTATTTTTTTAAGTACTGGGGATTGAACTCAGGGGCATTCTACCTCCGAGCTACACCCCCAGCCCTATTTTTTTTTTATTCTTTATTTTGAAACAGGGTCTCACTAAGTTACGAGTGCCTCATTAAGTTGCTGAGGTTGGCCTCCACCCCGGATCCTCTGGTCTCAGCTTCCCAAATGCTGGGATTACAAGCGTGCACCACCACGCCCGGCTCGTGATAACTTATTAAGACCCTGTTTAAAATAAAAAGGGGCAGGGTATAGGTAAGAGGTAGAAAGCCCCTAGGTTTAATTCCCAGTATCACCAAATAAATAGAATAAAAAAGAACAGAAAAGCCGGGCGTGGTGGAGCACACTTGTAATCCCAGCATTCGGGAGGCTGAGACCGGAGGATCCGGGTTCTCGGCCAGCCTCAGCTACCTAGTGAGGCACTCCACAACTTAGTGAGACTCGGTTTCAAAATAAAGAATAAAAAATAGGGGCTAGGGGTATAGCTCGGAGGTAGAATGCCCCTGAGTTCAATCCCCAACCGCAAAAAAAAAAAAAAAAAAAAAAAAAAGAACAGAAAAGAAAATCAATAAGGGGCTAGGGATGTAACTCGGTGGTAGAGCACTTGCCTAGCACACACAAGGCCCTGGGATCAATTAGAAAGAAAAAAAAATTATTCTCTTAATATAATTACAAGCCACGCATGGTGGCACACATCTACAATCCCAGTACTTGGGAGGCTGAGACAAGAGGACTGCTGCAAGATTGCAAGTTTGAGGCTAGCTTCCGCAACTTAGATCCTGTTTCAAAATAAAAAATAGGTCGCGGGTGTAGTTAGTTGGCAAAATGCCACTGGGTTCAATCCCTAGTACTCAATTCCACCCCCAAAAAGAACACACACACACACACACACACACACACACACACACAACTCTTGGACTAAGAAACATTACCCCTTCCTCCTAAAATACCAAAATACACTGGGCATGGTGGCACACACCTGTAATCCCAGTACTTGGGAGGCTAACACAGGAGGATTGCAGATTCGTGGCCAGTCTCAGCAATTTCTTCCACAACTTAGTGAGACCCTGTTCAAAATAAAAAGTAAAAAACAGGGCTGGGGGTGTAGGCAGAGGGACTCTCTTCTGTCTTCTAAGAGCATCATTTTTAATATATTGTTTCTCTAAGAGTTCACACTCCCTCCTTTATATTTATGTGAACTAGTTCTGACACCTGGCCTGTATTACAGATCTTTAAAAAGACAAAAGGTAGAGTAACTTAATTGTAAACTATACTAGTATATAGCGAAGTGTTGACAATAGACGTTTATTTTCACAGGATGTCTCAACTGACTACTGAAGCAGGATGCCCAGTAATAGCTAAACATAACTACAGCATTTCTGCCAGGGCCAGTACAGTTCACTATATTTAGGAGTAGGACCTTTTTAACACAAAGACCACATAAGGTAATGAACCACTCTCCAAAACTCAATGAAACTGCTCTTAAAATCTATACAAATCTGGAAGTGAACCATTTCTACAGTAGGTGGGCTAAGTACTTCATCATGAGATTATGACAGCTAAATACCCATGAATAAATTTCTATATTTGTGTGTGTGTGTGTGTGTGTGTGTGTGAGAGAGAGAGAGAGGGGGGGTATATATACTGGGATTGAACCCAAGGGCATTCTACCTCCAAGCTACACTCGCAGCCCAATTCTTTTTTTTTTTTTTTTTTTTTTTTTGGTGCGGTACTAGGAATTGAACCCAGGGGCATTCTACCACCCTGCTACAAACCCAGTCCCATTTTTTATTCTTTATTTTGAAACAGCATCTAAGTTGCAGAGGGCCTCACTAAGTAGCTGAGGCTGGCCGAGAACCTGTGATCCTCCTGTCTCAGCCTTCCAAGTACCGGGATTACAGGTATGAACCACCATGCCCCGGCTTCTATCTTTAACTTTCTATGCACATATATTTCTAGTGTGGCCCCTTAAATAATACTTCTGTCATCTTCAGAAATAGGATTTAAAACAATGTACACAATTCATTTTATAAGTTCTTTCGCCTTTATCCTTTTCCCTCCCATCAACTCCTCAAAAAGTATTTTTAACTTAACTATCATTACCTTTGCCATAACTTCCGGATCAGGATCTTCAATAGGATCTGCCCATTCAACAGTTCCAACATTTCCCCAGACTTTGACTTTACCACTCATTAACCTACGCCTGGCCTGGGCAGCTGTTTTGTGATCTTCATATTCAAGAAAGCAAAATCCTCTGTTTTTTTTCTTGTCATCCGGTTGGTGGTATAAAATGACATCTGTAAGACCCTCTGAAAGTAAGCAACCATTCCAGGGAAATTAGATAAAATAACTAGCAAGAACAAGCAAATCAAAGGGTTTGTTTTCTAAGATACTACTTAAATATCAATATGAAAAATATTTTCTTGAACTAGTCATCTTTACTAAAAAAAAAAAAATTAATTTTTCCTAACCCATCCCCCCTTCAAGTTTTCCAGATCCAGAAACCCACATGAAAAGAAAATGTGGTTTTTATCTTATGCCAAGGACTATTTTACTTCCACTAATTACATCACAAGAGAAGCAGTTAATTATTTAGGAAAACAGCAGCATAGGTAGTTAGATAATTTATTCTTTAATTTGAAACCACGTCTCACTAAGTTTCAGAGTGCCTCACTAGGTAGCTGAGGCTGGCCTTGAACCCGGATCCTCCGGTCTTAGCCTCCCGAATGCTGGGATTACAAGCATGCGCCACCATGCCCGGCTTAGATAATTTATTATGTAAATAAACACTAAAATTTTTTTCTTTCCCCCTTTAGCAGTACTGGGGCGTTCTACCTCTGAACTACACCACTAGCCCTATTTCATTGGTATTGGGGATTGAATCCAGATATATTTACTTCCACACTATACTCACAGACCTTATCTTTTATTTTGAAATAAAATAAGCTAAGTTGCTGAGAAGGGCCTGAAATCTATGATCCCCATCTTAGTCTCCCAAGTACTGGAATTCCAAGCATGCACCACCAAGCCCGGCCTATTTATTATTTTTTGGTACTGGGGATTGAACCCAGGGGCATTCTACCTTGAAGTTATACCCAAGCCCTTTTTATTTTGTCTTTGGAAACAGGGTCTTGCCCAAGTTACTGAGGCTGGCCTTGACCCTGCAATCCTCCTGTCTCTGCCTCCAAGAACTGGGATTAGAGAAGTCCACCACTGTATGTGGCTACTAAAATACCTTTGAATGGCATTTTCTGGCCTCAGGTATCACTGGCTTTATTTCAAAAGAAATTAATAATTTTGAATATTCCCGAAGGCTGAAAACAAGACTAATAATTTGTTGAACATTGTAGAAAGACAACATTTTCTAACATAAGCCACTTGTAATTTGGAAACTGTTAGAAAAGATGTTTTGCAATTCAATGAAACTATACCATACTAACAATATATAACATGGGCTAATACAGCAAGAATACTTATTCCTATAATTTGGAAAAGGCAAATCATTCAGATAATTCTTTTTTTTTTTTTTGCGGTACTGGGGATTGAACTCAGGGGCATTCTACCTCCGAGCTACTCCCCCAGCCCTATTTTTTATTCTTTATTTTGAAACCGAGTCTCACTAAGTTGCGGAGTGCCTCACTAGGTAGCTGAGGCTGGCCGCGAACCCGGATCCTCTAGTCTCAGCCTCCCGAATGCTGGGATTACAAGCGTGCACCACCACGCCTGGCTTCATTCAGATAATTCTAATAGTATCAAAATACACCTAAAAAATACAGAAAGAAATACCACTTTGCAAAATAAGTGAAGCAGAACAATGAGTTCAAATCCCAGTTGCATTCCTTACTAACTTGCATTAACTTTCTATTTCCCGAAACATTCTTTCTGTGCCTGTTTTCCTTATCAGAAAAATAGGGTTACCTACCTCATAAAGTTGTGTAGCAAAAATTCCATGAAGTCAACAAATGCAAAGTTTAGAACAATACTTAATACAGAAATAAGCTATTATCTTTATTAAAAGTTACACCTCCTTCCACATAAATCCAACTTACCTGTTACTTTGCTAAATTCTTCAAGAATCTGTTCCTTGGTTTTACTTTTAGGAATAGAGCCCACAAAAAGCCTATTGTTGGCAACTGAGATGCAGACACCAATGTGTTTTCCAGAACGAATTTCATGATTATTATACTAAAAGGGGAAAAGAGTATGCCATCTTTAAATTACATAACAATTAGAGGTACTTATTATAGAAAACACCCAATCCCATAAGTAAAAGCAAATTTTAGCAAATTAAAATTTCAACACTATATGTTATCAAGTATTTTCATAATATAAAAAACTTGAAAATTCCCATATAAAAGGAATTATTATCTGAGGGACAGATATTAAGACTGTAGTGACAAAACCCAGTGAACACGTTTGTGAACTTAATGGAAATCTTTTAAATCCAGGAAATTCAATAAATTAGGAATCCGGTTTGTAGCAGCTTATATTTAAGAACTGGTGATTCTACAATACCTCAACTTTTTCTTAAATTAATTCTACAAGCCAGTTATTTTCATGCAAGTGAAACTGACTTGAAACTAACAAGCTTCCTGCCTTCCTGCTAACCAATATATAAATATACTTTTCCAGAGGATGGAGGGGGGGCACACACCAGGTACTGTGTGCACATATGTCACTGTCAACATGAATTATATTATGATGAGACTATAACACACCAAGAAAAGCATATAAAAATCTATTTTTCCATATCTATTTCCTTTTGTAACAATTTTAGCTTTTAATATTTTTTTTTATTGTGGTGCTGGGGATTGAACTCAGGGGCATTCTACCTCCAAGCTATACCCCCAGCCCTATTTTTTATTCTTTATTTTGAAACCGAGTCTCACTAAGTTGTGGAGGGCCTCACTAGGTAGCTGAGGCTGGCCGCGAACCCAGATCCTCCAGTCTCAGCCTCCCGAATGCTGGGATTACAAGCGTGCGCCACCACGCCCGGCTTAGCTTTTAATATTTAAGTTTAAAAATAGAGCTCCTTTTTTATTCTCAATCCAACCTTACTTTTTTCCTCATTTCACTTTCACCAAACATATAATGAAGTCATAAAGGAACAAATTATGAAGGACTGATTGTAATGAGTACAAAAACTATACTACTACTTGAAACTTAACTTTCAAGTAACCATGTTCTAAAGAACTGTGAGATATTAGAGGGCAGAGGCAAAATGCAATCAGCCAAAGTGAAAATCTTGGTATTAATGCTGGACATGGTGGCGCATGCTTGTAATCCCAGTACTTGGGAGGCTAAGACAGAAAGATTGCAGGTTCAAAGCCAGCTTCAGTTATTCAGTAAGGCTCTCTGCGACTTAGTGAGACCCTGTTTCAAAATAAAGAATAAAAAAAGGAGCCAGGCGTGGTGGCACATGCTTGTAATCCCAGCATTTGGGAGGCTAAAACTGGAGGATTCGGGTTCGCGGCCAGCCTTAGCTGCTTAGTGAGGTCCTCCGCAACTTAGTGAGACCCTGTTTCAAAATAAAGAATAAGAGCCGGGCGTGGTGGCGCACGCTTGTAATCCCAGCATTCGGGAGGCTGAGACCGGAGGATCCGGGTTCGCGGCCAGCCTCAGCTACCTAGTGAGGCACTCCGCAACTTAGTGAGACTCGGTTTCAAAATAAAGAATTAAAAAAATAGGGCTGGGGGTGTAGCTCGGAGGTAGAATGCCCCTGAGTTCAATCCCCAGTACCGCAAAAAAATAAATAAATAAATAAATAAATAAATAAAGAATAAAAAATAAGGCTGGGGGGTGAAGCTCAGAGGTAGAATGTCCCTGGGCTCCATCCAGTACCAAAAAAAAAAAAAAAAGAATTAAAAAAAGGGCTGAGGGTATAGCTCAGAGGTAGAATGTTCCTGTGTTCAATTATCCCCAGTACCACCAAAAAACTAAATAAAAATAAAAATCTTGGTATTATTTACAAACAGATTCCAAAGCATCCAAGTCATCTGGAAAAGTAGATTGTCTGAATTACATAAAGCTACCTCAAAATTATTAATAGTGGTAAGAGCAATAATTGATTAATCCCCCAATACCTGATCACAAAATGTATTTTGTACAAATGGAAATGTAAGAATTACTAAAGAAAGTTAGACGTGGTGGCGCACACTTAGTGAGGCCCTCCACAACTTAGTGAGACCCTGTTTCAAAATAAAGAATAAAAAATAGGGCTGAGGAGCCAGGCGTGGTGGCGCATGCTTGTAATCCTATTACTTGAGAGGCTGAGATGGGAGGATCCGGGTTCACAGCCAGCCTCAGCTACTTAGTGAGGCCCTATGCAACTTAGTGAGACCCTGTTTCAATAAAAAAAAAAAAAAGGGGGGGGGGTGTAGCTCAGAGGTAGAATGCCCCTGGGTTTCATCCCCAGAAGCGCAAAAAAAAAAAAAAAAAAAAAAAAATTACTAAAGAACATGAATTTCCATACAATTTATACAATGACCTATGGCAAAAGAAAAACCATAATTATTCCCATTCTTGCATAACAGGTAGGTAAAGAGATTCCAAAAGAAAACACATAATTCAGAAAGTCAGCTCCTCCCTATCCTTTTTTCATCTCCTGATAATCAAAATGAAAGCTGAGCCAGGTATGTAGCCCATGCCTAGAAGTGGAAACAGGATCATAGCTCGCCTCAGTATAAGTGAGACCCTCAGTAACCTAGTGAGACCTTGTTTCAAAATAAAAAACAAAATAAGACTGGGGGTATAGCTTGGAAGTAGAATACCCTTGGGTTCAATCCCCAGTTCCAAAAAGTATAAATAAAGTATACAATACTGTATCTGTAGATGAAAACGATTTTATACTTTCTACCTCAATGATTCAGTTCAGGCTACCAAGTCTCTGGTCACCCTGATTCTACACTCAGCTTTATATTTATGCCAAAGATACATTTAAAAATCATTAACTTTTGACTACTGAAAAGAATTTCTCAATGGCTCCCTATTACTGAAGATATAAAATTTCAAATTCTCAGACAAGTCCACCCTAAAACTAGGTAATTCCCCTTTCCATAATACCTTATTTACATCAGTTCTCAAATATGCAATTTGTGTGTGTCTGGTACTAGGGTTTTTTTTTTTTTTTTTTTTGCGGTACTGGGGATTGAACTCAGGGACGTCTACCCTCGAGCTATACCTCCAGTCCTATTTTTTATTCTTTATTTTGAAACCAGGTCTCACTAAGTTGCAGAGTGCCTCACTAGGTAGCTGAGGCTGGCCGCGAACCCGGATCCTCTGGTCTCAGCCTCCCAAATGCTGGGATTACAAGCATGCGCCACCATGCCCGGCTTTGGTACTAGGGATTTAATCCAGGGGCATTCTACCGTTGAGTTACAATCCCAGTTGTATTTTTTAATTTTTATTTTGAAATGCGGTCTCACTAGGTTGATGAGACTCACTACTTGCTGTGACTGTCCTGGAACCTGCAATCCTCCGATCTCAGTCTCCAAAGTACTAGGATTACAGGTGTGTACCACTATGCCTGGCCTCAAATATGTAACTTTATTTTTTGTTGTTGTTTGTTTGTTTTTGCGATACTGGGGATTGAACTCAGGGGCATTCTACCTCCGAGCTATACCCCCAGCCCTATTTTTTATTTTTTATTTTGAAACTGGGTCTCACTAAGTTGTGGAGTGCCTCACTAGGTAGCTGAGGCTGGCCGTGAACCCAGATCCTCCGGTCTCAGCCTCCCGAATGCTGGGATTACAAGTGCGCGCCACCACGCCCAGCAATATGTAACTTTATACTTCTAAATTCTGAAGAAACAGCCTTCCCTGAAACTTCTACCATCCAAACTCCTACAAATGGCAGTAAATAAAGGGTCATCAAAAATAAAGAATATGAAATAGGGGTAGGGGTGTTGCTCAGAGGTAGAATGCCCGTGGATTAAATCACCAGTGTGTGTGTGGGGGGGGGGGGGGGAGAAGACGGGACAACGGGACACACCTGTTGCAAAATAAAAAATAGGGCTGGGGGTATAGCTCGGAGGTGGAATGCCCCTGAGTTCAATCCCCAGTACCGCAAAAAAAAAAAAAAAAAAGAATGGCCCTGGGCTCAATCCCCAGTGCTAAGGGGGAGGAAGAAAAAAAAAAAAAATTAGTAGTGCTGAGGTTGCGAAACCTTGCCAGTATACTTTGTTTTCTCATACAGCATTTATAGCCTATGTGCATGACGTTCTTCTCCATTAGACCAAGAACTTCCAACAATCTGTTATTGCATGGGGTTATAGACAAGAGGCTACAATGCCTTGTTTTACAAATAGGTCAGCCTAAGACAATAATAAATTGCTGTAAGCTGGGCGTGGTGGCGCACGCTTGTAATCCCAGCATTCGGGAGGCTGAGACCAGAGGATCCGGGTTCACGGCCAGCCTCAGCTACCTAGTGAGGCACTCCGCAACTTAGTGAGACTCGGTTTCAAAATAAAGAATAAAAAAATAGGGCTGGGGGTATAGCTCGGAGGTAGAATGCCTCTGAGTTCAATCCCCAGTACCGAAAAAATAAAACAAAAAAATAAAAAAATAAATTGCTGTGAACCATGTGTATACTCCCCTAAATTCTTTACACTAGCATCAAATAACCACACTTAGTGACTTATCAATGGTATTTAACTTGATCATCTAATCTGTAATTCTTATGAGTTGACAAAGTATGAAAACATCAGAAAAATACTGGAAGGATATAGAAAATGTGTAAAGGAAGATACAAGAGTTACTTTGAGGGTGGTAGAGGCTGGTATGGTTTCTTTCTTTCTTATATCTTTTGGTATTTCTATTTTCCAAAGGTTCTAAGCACAGGACGTTAATTCACTTAAGAATATACCTAACAAGCCGGGCATAGTGGCACACGCTTGTAATCCCAGTATTTGGGAGGCTGAGACCTGAGGATCCGGGTTAGCCTCAACTACCTAGAGTGAGGCATTCCACAACTTAGTGAGACCCTGTTTCAAAATAAAGAATAAAGCCGGGTGTGGTGGCGCACACTTGTAATCCCAGCATTCGGGAGGCTGAGACCGGAGGATCCGGGTTCGCGGCCAGCCTCAGCTACCTAGTGAGGCACTCCGCAACTTAGTGAGACTCGATTTCAAAATAAAGAACAAAAAATAGGACTTGGGGGTGTAGCTCGGAGGTAGAACGCCCCCGAGTTCAATCCCCAGTACCACAAAAAAAAAAGAATAAAAAATGGGGCTGGGGGTGTAGCTCAGAGGTAGAATGCCCCGGGTTCAATCCCCAGTACCGCAAAAAAAAAAAAAAAAAAACACACAAAAAAACAAAATAAAGAATAAAAAATAGGGCTGGGGGTATAGCTTGGAGGTAGAATCCCTCTGAGTTCAATCCCCAGTACCACACACACTATATATATATATATATACCCACACCCACACCCACACCCACACACCCCTAACAAAACCTATAGCAGTCAGGCATGGTGGTGCACACTTATGATCCCAGTACTTGGGAGGCTGAGGCAGGAGAATTGCAGGTTCAAATCCAGCCTCAACAACTTAACAAGACTCTCAGTAACCTAGCGAGACCCTGTTTCTAAACAAGAAATAAAATCAAGCTGGGGGTGCTGGGGGTGTAGCTCGGAAATAGAATGCCTCTGTGTTTAATCCCCAGTACCAAAAAAAAAAAAAAAAAAAAAAAAAAAAAAAAAAAAAAAAAAAAAAAAAAAGAAAAAAACCTATAACAAAAGCTTGAATTCTTGTTTATACCAATAAACCATTGAAAGCAACAAAAATCCTTACATGAAGTCTAGATGGGAAAAGCAAGATAAGAGAGAAATGAAAGCCTATCTATAATTCAGCCAACATTTCCAAAATCAACCACCAACATTAACAATGCTACCGCTACTGTCATAATGGCGGTTACCACTATTATCTACAGAAAAACCACTTCTTTCCTTCCAACTGATCATCAATGGCCCAGCTAACCTACTTAACTGAGGCAGGGTAATAAAAGGTATAAATGCTGATTTTGATCTCTGAACAACACAAATGTCATTTTGATTTAGCAGGACTCACACAATAAACTATAACTCTTTTCCACACACAGTTATTTAAAAGAAAACATAGAATCATTATAGATGATAGAGTAAATTGGCTCTCCAATGAAAACAATTCTTTAAAGAAGCAAAGACAGGAGGATCACAGATTTAAGGCCAGACTCAGCAATGTTGCAAGACTGAAGCCTGGTGTGGTGACACATACCTATAATCCCAGTACCTGGGAGGCTGAAACAGGAGGATTGAAGATAGTGTCAGCAACTTAGGAAGAGACCCTGCTTCAAAATAAAAATTAAGAGCTGGGTGTGGTGGCACATCTTGTAATCCCAGCTACTTAGTGAGGCCCTTCACAACTTTGTGAGACCCTATTTCAAAAAAAAAAAAAAAAAAAAAAAACAGGGCCAGGGATGTAACTCAGTGGTAGAATGCCTCTGGGTTCAACCTCCAGTATATCAAATAATAGTAATATTCTAATACTGATAAACCCTAACTCTCTAGAGTTCGGGTTTAACAACACTGTGATGATATCAAATATGAACAAAATGTGAGGTATTTCCTACACTAGAAAGGTGGGCCCTAGAAATTAAAAAGTTTGGGCCGGGCATGGTGGCGCACGCTTGTAATCCCAGCATTCAGGAGGCTGAGACCAGAGGATCCGGGTTCGTGGCCAGCCTCAGCTACCTAGTGAGGCACTCCGCAACTTAGTGAGACCCTGTTTCAAAATAAAGAATAAAAAATAGGGCTGGGGGTATAGCTCGGAAGTAGAATGCCCCTGAGTTCAACCCCCAGTACCGCAAAAAAAAAAAAAAAAGAAAAGAAAAGAAATTAAAAAGTTTGGGAAAAAGCAAAAAAGGCCTGCACATGCCTGTAATCCCAGTACTCGGGAGCCCGAGACAAGACGATCACAGGTTCCAAGCCAGCCTCAGCAACTTAGCAAGGCTCTAAGCAACATAGCAAGACTCTGTTCGCAAATAAAAAAAAAGGATTGGGGGTACACCTCATAGGTAGATTTCTGTTCAATCGTCAGCACTACAATTTTTAAAAAAAGTTCGAAAAACTAAGCAAAGCATGGTGGTGCAGGCCTGTAATCCCAGTACTTAGGAGGCTGAGACAGGAAGACTGCAGGTTCAGGTACATCCTCAGCTACTTAGTAAGACCCTGTTTCAAAATAAAAGGAGCTGGGGTGTGTATTTTCGAGGTAGAATGCTCCTGGGTTCAATCTAGTAAAAAAAAAAAAGTGTCATCTGTAACACAATATTGGTATACAATATTGGTAGATGGAGACTGAGACTGAAAATCTTAGTATAAACTGGAGACTACTAACAAATTTCCCACTTCTGCACATCATACACCTCTATTAAATATAGTCCACATTACCTTAGTTCATTTGGTGACCACATCATATTGCTAACATGAATTTAGTCATTTTCATCCTGTTAAGTAGGATCTGTATTTCCAAGGCTATCAAAGTCTTTTCAAATCCTCATTTTTCGTTCGTTCTTTTTGTTTTTTTGGTAGTACTGGGGATTGAACCCAGGGTCATTTTATCTCTGAGCTACATCCCCAGCCCTTTTTATTTTTTGTTTTGAAACAGGGTCTTGCTAGGGTACTGAGAGTCTCGGTATGTTCCTGAGGGCTGTCCTCAAAACTGCAATCCATCTGTCTCAGCCTACCAAGTACAGGATTACAGGTGTGCACCACTATGCCCAGCTAAGATCCTGACTTTATAATACAAGGCATTATTATCACTAAATTCAGATTCAAATCACCAAACATTTCAATCCAACTAAGCCCTAATTTGAGTCACTGATAAGAATTCAAATAAAACCTATAGCTCAACAGGCAAGGTGGCCCACACTTGTAATCTCAGTACTTACGAAAGGCTGAGACAAGAGGGTCACAGATTCACACACAGCAACCTCAGCAATTTAGTGAGGTCCTCCACAATTTAGTGAGACCCTGCTTCAAAAAAAAAAAAAAAAATATGGCTGAGGGTGTAGCTCACAGGTAGACTGCCCCTAGATTCCATCCCCAGCACCAAAAAAGAATAAAAATAAAAAGCCAGCCAAACAATAGCTTATTACTAACAGCCTATCATTTCTCTCTTCAAAATCTTTTGACTCCAGCCAGGCATGGTGGTGCGCTTGTTATCCCAGTAGTTGGGAGGCTGAGACAGGAGTATCACAGGTTCAAAGACAGTCTCAGCATGAAGCTGTCAGCAACCTAGTGAGACCCTGTTTCCAAATAAGAAATAAAAGCAATCTTGGGGTGTAGCTCAGAGGTAGAATGTCCCTGGGTTTAATCCCTAATAGCCCCCAAAAAGCCGGGTGTGGTGGCACACACTTGTAATCCCAGCATTTGGGAAGCTGAGACCAGAGGATCCGGGTTCGCAGCCAGCCTCAGTTATCTAGTGAGGCCCTCCGCACTTAGTAAGACCCTGTTTCAAAAATAAAGAATAAAGCCGGGCGTGGTGTCACACGCTTGTAATCCCAGTATTTGGGAAGCTGAGACCAGAGGATCCAGGTTCTCGGCCAGCCTCAGCTACCTAGTGAGGCACTCCACAACTTAGACCCTGTTTCGAAATAAAGAATAAGAAATAGGGCTGAGGGTATAGCTTGGAGGTAGAATGCCCCTGAGTTCAATCCCCAGTACCGCAAAAAAAAAAAAAAAAA
>PVLC010038344.1:0-14587 GCA_004027655.1 Graphiurus murinus | reverse complement strand
AGGAAGATTTCTTTGAATGTGTCCCCAAATTTCAGGCGCTATGAACTTAATTCTCAAATTCATATGCTGACTATACTTTGATGTGGGACTTTTGGTCATGAGAGGTTTTGGGGTAAGGTCAGGAGGGTGAAACCCCCAGCTGACATCAGTGGTTCTAAAGAAGAGGAAGAGAGACTCCATCTGGCACATTTGCACTCTCTTATCATGTGGTGCCCTCCTTCTTGTTCTCATGCAGCAATGGGGTCCTCATAAAATGCCAGCGATATGCTCTTCAACTTCAGCCTCTATAACCATGAGCTAAATAAACCTCTAGACTCTATAAATCACCCTGCCTGAGACATTCAGTTATAGAAACAGAAAATAGACTAAGGCACTCAGCCCTCAAAGAAACAACCCCATTTTTTTTTTTCTGATTCCTCTCCTACCTTAATTATCTTTCCTTCTCTGTTACTAATTAATTTGTTACCTCTTTCCATTATTTATTTTGGGGGGAGGGGATACTGGGATTGAACCTCCAAGCTACATCTCCAACTCATCCCCTTTTTTTTTGAAACAGGATCTCACTAAGTTGCCAAGGCTGACCTCCAACCTATGATTTTCCTATCTCAGCCCAAGTACTGGGATTATAGGTGCAGGCTGTCACACCTTGCTCATGATTTAATTCATATCTTTTATTTTTATTTTCTCTTTTCAAGTTATTCAATGAGAAAGTTTATGAGGTTACATAATTCTACTATCACTCCTGCAGTGTTTTCTCTCAAGTTTACTTCTTGGCCGTCTTGGGTAACAAATGCTCAGTTAACAACAAAGCATCTCCTTTCAAAGGTTCTGGAATTATCTCTAAGCAATATATCTAAAAATTGAGAAATCATATCTTGACTTAGCCATTTGTGATACTCTTCAGCCAGTTCCCTGGGCCTGCATCCTTCCAGGATTAGGTTGAATTTCTCCCATTCTTTTATTTCCTCAAATGCAAACAGACATCCAAATGGTCTGGTTATTTTAATGCAATTGCTTTTTCTCTCTTAACTGCCCTCTCTATTGCCATGGCTACTCCTCTAGGGTACCACTTCTCACTTCACACCTGCATTGATTCAGTTGACTTTCTGCTTTCAATCTCCTGAATCCAAATCATTCTGCCCACTCAAATGCCTGAATAATATCATTAAATTCCAGATTCTATCCTGTGATTCCTCTTATTAACAAGCCTAAAATAAAGCCCAAACCTTCAGAGGGTGTTCAAGTCCCTTCCCACATGAGAGTTTACTAATCCAGCCTTACAAAAGTGTTCCATTGTATTTATCTTTCTCCACTCTTTTCTATGGATAGACCACTTAAAACAAGCCAGGCTCCTTAATTTCCCTATATCATATCATATGTTCTGTCCTCTCAGCTTTTGTTTTCTGTTAGTGTCTCCCTCCCGAGGAACTAACCCTATCTAGCATCTTCTTCATGGCCCAGATTTGTATACATACTCCAGGAACTTGCCTTACAACTACTTTTCTCACACTCACACAGCCCATGCCCAGCTTAGCCTTGAGTGAGAGGCCTTGAGTGACCAAACAGCCTGAGACACTGACACTTTGTTAATGGCAGAAGGTACAATAGAGGCAAAGCTACAGGGAAGACCTGCATCCAACTCTCTCTGGATTGCAGACACGAATATAAAAAATAGTTTCAAGATTACTTTTTTTAAATGCAGTACTGGGGACTGAACCCAGGGGCATTCTACCTCCAAACTACATCCTTAACCCTAATTTCTATTCTTTATTTTGAAACAGGGTCTCACTAAGTTGCAGAGGACCTCATTAAGTAGCTGAGGTTGGCTGCGAACCTGTGATCCTCCTGTCTTGGCCTCCCAAGTCCTGGGATTACAAGTGTGTGCCACCATGCCCGGTTTCAAGATTACTTTAAAAGACTTCGTATTAATTAGAGTTAATAAAATTTACCAAGTTTGATACTTCATACCTAACAGAAAAATATTGATATTAACAAAGGTCACAGATTATTTTTGTCTTGACTGTTTTCAATAAGTGTGTTCCAAAAGTAAAAAAAAAAATTTCAAAAGCATAAGAATTCTACTCATGGTTTTGTAAGTATAAATAATAATCTTATTTTTTAATTAGAAAGCAAATCACAGCTTCAGAAAGCAAAGATTGTGGTCATATTCTGTAGCTTTTAAGGGCATATATTTGTCAATTAATTATTAATCTATTCTCAGAACTTATTCTTGTGTTTTAAAATTGTATGAAATTAATGCTAAAATGAGATTTTCCATGCTATATTTTTATAACCACTGATTATATGAACTGTTCTCTGCAAAAGAGAAAATGATGTCCTAAGATTTATTAATATTTTATATGAAGTCATAAGTATTCTAGTTTCCCCCTTTGTGCAGAGGAGTTTAAATACATTTCCCAGGTCACAAAAATTATAAGTTCTTACTTTCAACTTAAGTCCGGGTATGATTACAAAAGCCAGACTTCAGACTGGTACCTCACATTGTTATCTGCGACATAGTACTCCTTAACCATTCTACCTTATTAAGAGGTAATTGTGATATACTTCTGTTCTAGGAAAATTTATTCATAAGAAAATAACAGTTAAAAATCTATTCTTCCTTATAGTAAATATCACTCTATACAAATGTGTATTATTCAGAATACATTATATACTACAAAAAAAGTTTGTATATTTTTAAAGTTTATATATTATTAAAAATTTCATATATATGTTATTAATAATATATATCATTTCCAGATGCCCTGAGATATGAATTAGGATGGTTTAATTTTATTGGAAAATTTTTTAATATATTTTTAATTTTGAAGAACTAGATAGATCAAAATTAGAAGGGAAGAGAAGGGCTACTTAAACTTTGGAAACAGATGAATAGATTTGATTAATGAATATGAAGTAAAAAAGAGAGGAATCAATGCAAGGCGTAGGATGGGGTTTTCACTGATAAAAGCAATGACATACTTGGGTGACAGAGTAGGAGCAGCCTAGCTACAGGACCACAGACACATCTGTAAGCATCATGAACCTTATTGTTACCCTGCTGAACCTGTGGACAGAGGAAGGCTCAGGAAAATATCTCACTTGGTAAAATAAATGCTCAGGTTTATTAAACTGTTATGAAGTTAGATTGTCCCAGGAGACTCAAAAGATAATGATTGCTGTTCACCAACCAAATCTATCTGTTGACGTTCTTGTTAACTCAACAGAAGATGGTGGGAAGGCTGAGGAACCAAGGCAGGATGGGAACTAGGATTTCATGAGGGTAAATCTGTCGGGTAAGAGGATTGTAGGCTCTAGGTAATTTCCAACAGTGGAAGCGAAGTGTCTCATAGCAGATACCTCAGCTCTGCAAGAACTTTGGAACTTCCCAGCACAGTAGGCCCCTTTAGGTAGCATTTCAAGGTTATTACAAGTTAGTATATCACTTTTGCAAAAACTGTGTCCCATAAGACCCTGCTCCTGAAGGTGTTTAAGGAAAGAATTCTGAGACCAGGTAAGTTTGAGAGCTGCAGCGTGCCATCCTCCTCCTGAAGGACCATGGGAAAAACATCCTGTTAACTTTGCCTAAGCAAGTATTTCCCAAACCCATCTGACTGCAGGGTACCTTCTTACTGTATTGCTTATTAATATACTACAGTTTAAACAGTAGTTGCACTAAGAACATACATTGAAAAGTATTTTGCTTTTTGGTTACAAGATCTAATGTAATCTCAATAAATGCAGCAGAGAATGTCATAGCATGCATTTATGGAAGAGTACTGTCCTAGGCCAGAAGCTGCTTAACCACAGAACTGTGCTTCTTACCCTTCAGCACATAGCGCATTGCAAGGCACTTAGCCAACTCTCAGGAAATGCTTGTTAAATTTTTAACAATCAAAATAGAACCCTTGTTATCAGGTTCTTTACACCAAAAAGACACAAAGAATTCTGAAATGGTTTTGTGCAATGAATATATATATATATGTTCAAACAACTAATTCAGGCTGATTATTTGCTACCATAAGTGATAATAGGGAAAGAAAATCCCCAAAAGAAATTCATACATAAATATACTGCATAGTCTTTTCCTCCATCATAGTTTCTCATCATTGGGAAAGTACCATATTTCAATATATCTAAAGAACCAGAAATTATCTTTTTAAAAGGCAAAAGCCAGTGCTACTCTCTATAAAATAGTGTAGGAGTTGAATTATGAACCAAACAGTCTACAGGACTTGGACTCATTATTCAAAGTTTATAGTCCTGAGTTATCAAACTGCTGGTAAAGAAGAAAAATACATCCAAGGGACCTCGATTATTCTAAATCATGGCCGGTTGCTTAGTATCACATCTCTGGCCTCTACCCTGAGAAAGGCATTTTGAATCAGCAGGCTACCAGAAAAACAGGAAAGGAGGGTCAGTGGGGAGGAGAAATGCACATTCTGAACTAAAAATGGAAACGTGGATGCTGATGCTAACAAAGTTTCCTCAAGGAGAGCCCTAGGTAAGCATGAATAACTTTGAAGTGACCCACAAACATCACCCTTTAAAGAGCATTCGCCATCTCTCCCAGATTGTATTTCCCATAACGGGAAATAAAAGCCCTTGGGTTCTGCTCAAGTGAATGATATGCCGCAGTCACAAGACCAAGTGACTAAAGACTCCCAGCAAGCTCGTGTATTTATGGAATCCTGCTTTTAGAGTTTTGCAAACCTTGGCCTTAGAAGAATGAGAAAAATATAACCTGGAAGTAGAAGTGCAGGTTTTCTTGGGCTCAGAAGGGGATTTGACATAAATTGCTCTACTAACAAAATGCCCTTTAGTACAACCACAAAAAAAAAAAGTCACCATGTGCAAAACCAGTTTTTAAAACACTATCCCAACTGTTTTCTCACTAAATCTCAGGGACTGCCAGTTCATTTTAACCCCCTCCTATTTATTAACCTACTATTATATTATTTTCAAACATTTCTTGGATACTACTAATATTATCTTGTGTCTAATTTAGATTTAGTATTTCTTTATTACCTTAACATATTACACCAGGCTGTATGCATTGTATTTAGGTAAGCATATATATATATATATATATATATATATATATATATATATATATATGCACACATATATATGTGTATGTGTATGTGTGTGTGTGTGTATGCACACACCTACACACATACACATACTCCATACATTTTTACAAAGTCATTTAAACAATATGATGGGCACTAGCTTTGGATTTATAGATAAACCTATTATCACTGTGTTATTCATATAGGAAAAAGACCAAAAAGTGAGAGAAGTAAATCCAGAGAAGTTTGAAGAACATATTCTTAATACTCATAGCCACTAAGATCTGGAAAAGATACTTAACCTCTTTAAACTTCAGTTTCCTCAGCTATAAAATGGAGGTACAGAACAATACTAGAACCTATAGCACAGAGGTTCTACATGAATTATAATCAATAAGACCTTGGCCTTATAAAAACTAGTAGTACCATTATTGATGTTACTATTATTGCTTTTATGACTATTACTATTGTTAAAGCCCTTAAAATTGAAATAATTCTTTAATTTGATAGAAAGTTTATCAATGCTAAATGTGGAGAAGCAAAAGAACATAGCTAATGTCACAGCCCAAATAAGAACTAAGAAGATTTGGTAAATGCTCAACATCATTAGCAATCAGAAAAATGCAAATGAGAACTACACTTAGATTCAGTGCAACTCCAATTAGAATGGCAATCATCAAGAATACAAACAATAATAAATGCTTTGAGGACATTCTAGGGATATAGAAACTCTTATACACTGTTGATGGAATTGTGAATGAGTACAACCACTTTGGAGATCAATACAAATGTTCTTCAGAAGACTAGGAATGGAACCACCACATTACCCAGCCATACCACTTTTCAATATCTTTCCAAAGAAACTGAAGTTGGAATATTACAGTGATACATGTATATCCATGTTTATAGCAGCACAATTCACAATAGCCAAATTATGGAACCAACCTAGGTGTCCATCAGCAGACAAATGGATAACAAAAATGTGGTATACACGTACATTGGAATTTTACTCTGCCATAAAAAATGAACAAAATTATGTCATTTTCAGGAAAATGGATGGATCTAGAGAATATTCTGCTAAGTGAGGTCAGCCAGTTTCAGAAAGTCAAGGATCATATGTTTCCTCTCATATGAGAAAGCTAGAACAAAAACAGGAAGCAAAGAGGACTTCAGTCAAATGAGGAGAAGAAACAGTAAAATAGTGGAAGGGGATTGGGGAGGGAAGTGGAGAGTGGAAAGACAAGGATTGAGGAAAGGAACAGTTCAAATAAGTTTATGTCCACACAGTGTTTCACTCCTAACCTGTATGGAGAGGGAGGAGGGCGGTGAGTTTACAGAGGGAAATACACCAAGGGATGCATGCATGTATGTTTGTATCACTTTGAATCTCATTATGATGTTTAATTACATTTTACTAATAAAAGTATACAAAAATAAGGTTTCCTAAGTTCTGAGTCTACTACTTTCTGACATCTCCTTAGAACTTAGAAAACACTGAAAAGTCAGCACTTCATTCTTTTTGGAGGATAACTAGTTTATTTTATATTTGCTTTCTTTTTTTATATATTCTTTTATTGGTGCATTGTAGTCTCACATGAAGTCTTCATAATGAAATTCAAAGTGATGGGGACATACATGTCTACAGCATTTGATGAGCTTCTCCTGTCTCCCTCTCTATTTCCTCCTCTTCCCTGTACGTGATATTGAGATTGGCATTAATAATTTCATCTGTGTACGTAATGGCAATGGAAGTTTCTTTCATTAATTCTCCCCACCACCACCACTATCCACCTCTTCATGGGGGACCCTCTCCATCTATCCATGGGGGAATCCACTGACACGTAGGTAACACAAGTTTCCTAGTAATTAAAATATGTGTTACTGTCAATATATGCATTGATTCCTTCCATCCCATTTGAACTTGAGTTTACTCAATAAAATTCTTTATAAGGCATAAAAGTATTACATATATTGCAAACATATTCCATATATATTTTTGTGACTTGTAAGCTGAATGAAAAAAAAGTTAAAATGAAAAAATATATATATTTCCCCCATAAATGACTTTTGTCTTATTCTACCATTTGCTTGGAAAATCAAATAAAAATATCAATAACATTATCATCTTAAAAGTTTCAAAAGTTGTTTTGTTGTTAATTACCAATAGATATGGGAAGCTTTCTGACAATAACTTTGATAAAATAAGCACAAAGAACTTTTGGAGAGGCTTTAATTTCATATTTTATACTCAATGTATTTTTTCCAAGACATTAAATCAAATATCAAATCTTCCATATTGTACACAAACCCAGAACATAGTGAGTTCTCAAGACTTATATTAGTTAAGGAATAGCAATGTATTGTGAAAGTGCCCACACAATTATTGAATATGCATGTTATTATTTCATTACCAAAATGATCACACAGAATTGCACTTCAAATATTTGCTATTCAAGTGAAGTTATAGACATCCAATGGCTTATCACACAATTCAGATATTCAAATCTTTATCTTTGATTTGAATAGTACCTCTAACAGTTTTAATCTAATTAAGTGTGCAGGTAATACAAAGCTTGGATACGATGCTTTAAATAATTAATCAATAAAGTACCACCATTCATCTTAAATATATCAGTTAATGGAAACTATAGCAGCAACACTGAGCATTTACATGAAGTTGGCACCCCTGGAAACAATTGGATGCAAAGGGAAATTTAGGGAAAACCTAGATTGATAAGAGTCTTGCTAAGTTGCTAGGGCTGGTCTTGAACCTGCGATCCTCCTGTCTTAGGCTCCCAAGTGCTGGGATTACGGGCATGCACCATCATGCTGGGCTGTACCAACAAAATGCTTTTAAAAAAAATCTAAATTAAAAAGTAACAGATTTTTCCCACAAAAAGAAGAAACTTTATGGAAGTACTCAAAAAACAGTTTTGAAAAAAAATTTTGTTGAATAGCCACCAAACAAAAGGTGTTGAGTGATCACCTAATTAAAAAACGAATTGTTCTCCAGTGTTGTCAGAAAAAAAATATGTAGCATTAATAACTTTGGAAATAGGTCGTTGGCTGGACCTATTTCCAAAGTTATTAATTTGAACCTAATTAGGACACACAGTCCCTCTGGCACACTCTGGGAGACCTCATCTTCCATTTGACAGCAGTTCTACTTTCTAAGCAAGGGGGTCTCAGGAGACCTCTGGACCCATAGGACAGTGGGGGCCAGATGTGGCTGGCGGGATTCCTGGAAGATCTTACAGCAGAGCAGAGTGCCCATTTCGTCTCCCATGAAGGTTACAATAGTAGAGAGGATGACTTCAGCTTCCTTTTTTTTTTTTTTTTTGGTTTGGAAGGTTTATTTCCTGTCATTTCCCACAAAATAAAAAGACCTATTCAGAAGTAAAGTTTTATATTAGAAATGGAAATTTTTGACATAAGCAGAAATGTACAGAGAGTCAGTTTTCTGACTATGTAATTTTACCCTCTGTTTTCCACAAGAAATTAAGAATTTTCTTCTCCAAAGTCATAATTTTTATAGTCTATAGCCATCTCAACATTAACTAACGACAGCAACTTGAAGGAATACAATATCTGAGGGAAGGAAAATTAAAACATCATTTTAAAAGAATAAGGATTGCCATGGAGTAATGCTGAACAGTTTAGAAATATAGTCCAACGACTAACATTTTGCCAGATCATTTGCCAAAATGTTGACATGAGAGTTCCCTGAAAACTTTGTCTTAAGTTTCCAAAAATTTCAGTGAGGAAATTGCTAAAAGAATAAACAACCCGTTCAATTGCATACAGTGAAGAATACGGTCCACGTCCAATGTGCATAGTCTCTGTTTATAGCTGAGAAGAATTTAAATTACTTTCCTAGCATTCCTTTTTTTTCTTTTCAAGTATAAACTAACTCAAAAAATTAAGTAAAAATTGATGATCTAGCAGTGTTTTGCTGGCTGCAATACAGTATGGGCAATGAGTTCTAGACTCCAATTTATTGGTTTGTCAGAAAGTTTGGTTATTTTCATCAATTTAGCTTTACATTTAACATTCCTGTACTTAATTGAAACCATGCGGACACATTTGGTTAGCATCCACATTCCTACAAAAATAAAAAGGGCACTTTGTTTCATATTCTGCACAGTTTACCAGTAAGTGATATTTTTTTTTTACAGTAACAATTAAACATACAGTTTCCACTTAACTGCAACTCCTTCCTAATCCCTGTTATCAATGGGTACAACTCAGTTTTGACAAATATCCAGTCAGTTGGTGGGGAAAAGCATTATCCATTAACTTTCCTTTAATAATTGAATAAATGGTTTTCTGGGGACTAATCCTAGGATTTTAAAACACGGTCTTTGGAAAATTATGGCCATTTTAGAGGCTTATTTAATCCCCTCTCTCGATTTCTCACCCTCCTGGGATCCTGCACCTAAGTTCCGGCAAAAGGTTGAAATCTAAGGGTAAACCTGTAAGTGCTATAATTGATCACTGCCTGATCTTCTTTTCTTTTCAATCTCATTGTGAAAAATTATTCTGGATGGGTTTATGAAGTGAGTTTAGTGAGAAACAGAATGTGTGCTTGTTTTGCTTTGGCAAAATAATCCAAAAATAAAGCCAAATAAGCCAAAAATGCCATGACAAAGAAACCTTGTATAAGAGCTAAAATATAATAACTTGAGGTTAAGTAATAAAAAAAAATGATGCCCAATCTCCTTTCCCTATTGGAAATATGCAAAGAATAAAGTGGAAGAAAGAAATGGAGGTATGGTCCACAGGATGAATAAAAGTGATCCCTGATCAACGACAGGGTGGGTCAGCATCATTGCCCATTCCACACTAACTATAGAAGTTAGAATTACCCTCTGATATTTGTGAATTGATCCACAGTCGGAAACCAGAGTGCTCATTCCTTGACAAATATTTACTGAGCGCTTAGTCTATGCTACTCCCCTGGACACTATTACTATACTCTTGCTACTTTTGTGGGCTCAGAAATGAACAAGACAGATAGAGCCTCACCTTCCTTTACTTACATTCCAGTCACCCCACCAGCTTCCTCCTCATCCTTGGGAACCAGGATGGCCAAGCCCTGAGCCCAGCGTTTTACTATACCGGTCGGGTCTGGGGCTGGAGCAGAGTGGCCACACCAGCCATGGAGGAAGACAGTAGTTTTGAGTGGCTAAACACACAAAGGAGAGCCAGATCTCAGGTAGAGAAAGAGTCAGGAGAGGTACCAAGGGCAAGAGTGAAGAGAGATGACTGGCCACCACGCTAATAGTTCTCATCAGAGGACTTGCTGGTGGCCTCTTGCCTCTGGCTTGCTCACCCTCTCCCCTTGGCATAAATCCAGAGGTCTTCCAGTGTGTAAATAGGATCCTGTCACCAAGCTCCTAAGGCACTTTAAATGACTTCCCATTTTCTACCTTAAAGATAACAGGGAAAGACTTGGCGTACAAGTCCTTTACGAGTAGGACCTTTTCCATCTCTTGCTGCCTTCTGCTTTGTACTCAGACTCCAGCTGTCTGAATGCTTCTCCCAGAACTTCTGCACCTTTACCCATGCTCTTCCCTCTGAGAATAAGCTCCATCCTGTTCTCCCCACCTCCCTGCCTGAAGCTGCTAGAATTTCAGGTCTTGGTTTATAAGTTACTTCTTCCAGATGACCTTCTCTGACTCTCTAAGTCACAGCTTCTGAGAGGGTTGGCTTGCAGTGCTTCTTTAAAGTATTTCTAGGTCGGGTGTGGTGGCACACACTTATAATCCTAGTATTTGGGATGCTGAGACAGGAGGATTGCAGGTTTAAAGACAGCCTCAGCAAGTAGTGAGACTTTCATCAATCTAAGGAGACCCTGTTTCTGAATAAGAAATAAAATTGGTCTGGGGGTGTAGCTCAGAGGTCCATCTCTGATATGTACTAGCGTGTGCAAGTGTGTACTAACAATAATCAGCTGCCTCTATGCTGCTTCTTTTCACCCTCTTCTCCCTTGGAGCCGGAATAAAAAGGATGATACCAAGCACTTCCTTTGTGCCAGGTATTGTTCTATATACTTTTCTTATCATCTCAATTAGCTTTCAAGATAACACTCTAAATTAAGTGCTCTAACTATTTTCACTTTTCAGTTGACAAAACCAACACAGAAATGTTAAGTAACTTGCCCAACATCTAGCAGATGCACTAGAATCCAGAGCCCTGTACTGCTCCCAGCATGGTCTATCTGAGGCTTTATTTTAATTGAAAATCTGGTTATTTGGCTTTCCCACTCACTGTGAATTCTGTGGGCTCAAACCAAGTACATAGTAGGCTATCAGCTAATGTTTGGAGAATAAGATCACACAAATTCAGTTTAGGATCAAGTGTAGTGGAAGGGTAGGAGGCTAACTGACTGCTTGCTTGGTTTGCATTCCAAGAGTCTGAAGCTCTCTTTTAAAGAACTTCAAAGATAAAGAGCTTGGGATATTTGCAAGAATTAAGACATAGTAACCATCTAAGGCCACTGAAATCCAAGCACTTAAAAAGCACCAGCCACAGAATTTGCTTTCCTGCTCCAAGTATTTTCATGTGAGTGATAAAAATTAAGGTGCCACAAATGCTCTTGGCCAGTAAAGCTGTGCAGAATGGTTAGAATGGACAGTGAAGCACTAAACCTCCACAGTTGATGGATTTGTTTCTTAGAAAAGCCTTTTCAGAATGCCCGTTGGAGCCAGTTAGAGCCCACAGCCTCAGAATCAAAAGTGGTCGTGTCCTGCAGATTCTCCACACAAGATCAAAACACTCACCCTCTTTCTCCACAATAGCAAGTTGGTTTCTTCTTGTGAATGCCACTTAGTGCCACTGCAACCATTCTTATCTGTGGTCCCATCTCTAACTTTTCATAACTGCTACAACACAGCACTTCACGTGCTTACCCTTCTTCCCTTTACTAAGTCTGTCAAGCCTCACCTGCATCTCTACAAAAGACTCCCCTAACTCCAGTGTTGCTGCTCACTCTCCAATCCAAACTGACTTTCTGTTAGGTGAACAATCTTCCTTAAACCTTCTGGAAGAGGCAAAACTTCACCTGTACTTCTTGGGGTCTCTGGCTGGCTCTGAGAATTAAGCTGACATACAGCAGATTAACAGGAGGAAAGCATACAGATGGTTTACATGTGTGTGAGAGCCCTCCAAAGAAAACGAGGACCCAAAGAAGTGGCAAAGCTTACTGGGTTGAACAAAGGGAGGCAGTAATGATCCCATTTATTTTAGTTACTTTTCTGCAATTGCCTTCAGGAAACTCAAATACTTGTCTCTGAATATGTGTTTCTCCTTTCTGGACATCCTAAGGTCCAGTAGTGGCCCTTCTTCCATAGAGGCCCCCTGACCACTCAAGTTCATATAGTTCTCTCTCTTTTCTGAACTCCCATAACACTCACACCCACCCGTCAATCCAATCCCATTTTGACATCGATTATATTCTGCATTACTTTGTAGTTGAGCTACCCATGCTTGTCACACAGTGCTCAGTCTAGTACTGCTGAAGGGTCATTATACTTGGTGGATGTAATTTAACTTGTAATAGGTCTAAACTTTTCTCATTGTGTTATTTTGCTACCTTTAAAAGCATTTAGATTTCGGTGAAGATCTGAAAACATTTGTTTTACTCTAATTCTTTTAATGAAACTCAATTTCTTGGCATCTCTCTCACAGAAAAGGTCCAGAAATCAACGCAAAGAATTATGCTCTGGTCGATCTCTGGTGTTGCAGTGAGACATGAAGTGAGGTGTGCCACCTGCAGACCAGAACCAGTGGCTTTGGTATATGTCCTTAGAACTATTCCAGGAAGCCACATCTTTTTCCCATCCCCATATCCTACAAGTCCCATGCTCTGAGCTGAACTGCAAATCCTCATGATTAGACCCCGCTCTTATTTTTACTTCAGCTTCCTAAAGAAAAGCTTGAGAGATGCAGCTCTGCCTCTGTCACTCTACTTCTTTGATTAATCCTCCATAGCTCCATCCTACTCCAATGAAATTTTCCATAGCTTTTCATGACTACACTGGACCTGGACTGTATTTATCTTGAACCTGTTTGGACTTGGTCTCTTATAATTGGCCCTCTTCCAGAATGAATTACTAGAAAGAAAAGAGTTTGGGGGGTGCAGGGAGAATGGAGTTTTGAGAAATAAAAGTTAGGATTCACTTCCCTAACTTCACTTTGACCTGAGAGCCCATTAACTTCCTGCTAGCCTATTTATGAACCTCCCTTGCTCACAACCAGGTGTTCACCCTCAAACCCCACCATTTGCTCCCGTCAAGCTTTGGCATCTGTGCCACCTAGAACTGCAGTCTAATTCAGTATGGAAAGGAGGACACCTCATGTAAATAAAGAACCTGAATGTGGAAATAATTGAAGCAGTATATTAAACTGGTATAAGCAAATATCAGAATTATGAAAGTTTTGTTTTTGTTTATAAAAATGAGTTGTCTTATCAGAGTGTGGTGGTGCATGCCTGTAATGCCAGTACTTGAGAGGCTGAGACAGGAAGATCACAGGTTTATGGCCTGCCTCAGCAACTTAGTAAGGTCCTCAGCAATTTAGTGAGACCGTATTACAAAATAAAGAATAAGAAGGGCTGGGGGTATAGTTTGGAGGTACAGTACTTCTAGGTTCAATTCCCAGCACCAAAGGAAAAAAAAGAAAGAGAAAAGAAAAAGAATGGATTGTCTTGCTTTCAAAGATGGGAAGAGTGAAAGTATAGATTCTCAAGAGAATAATCTAATTGGATGTTAAGTATATTTGTAGCTATTTATAGATCTGGAAAGGTTCACTGAGTTGCCTTTAGAATCAGACACATTTTTAGTCTGATTCTGAAGTCTTCATTTCCATTGCAATTCTGCTCACTCTTTTTTTTTTAATTTTTATTGTAATCCTACATCTTTGTTAGGTACAAGCTGGTAGAAGCATACATGCACACATCTCTCTTTTCTTTTTTTTTTTTTTTTTTTTTTTTTTTTTTTTTTTTGTGGTACTGGGGATTGAACTCAGCGGCATTCTACCTCCGAGCTACACCCTCAGTCCTATTTTTTATTCTTTATTTTGAAACCAAGTCTCACTAAGTTGCGGAGTGCCTCACTAGGTAGCTGAGGCTGGCCGCGAACCCGGATCCTCCGGTCTCAGCCTCCCGAATGCTGGGATTACAAGCGGGCGCCACCACGCCCGGCTCCACATCTCTCTTTTCTACTCACTCTTTTAATAAGTTATTTTTTATAGATAGAGCAAAGATTAACTGAAGTTTAGGCCATGTTTGAATTGCTACAGATTTTCTACCCCTAGCCTAAATTTAAAATTTTTACTCTATTACTCAGTGAGCCAGAAAAACTAAAAGCTGTTTAGAGGTACAGTCAACAAGAATAACAGAGGCCACTTTAGCTTTCTGGAAATTGTCCCTTCCTATTTGAATCCCAAGATATTCCCTGGCCCACATTTCAGTATTCGATCATCTCTTCCCAGAAGATAATTCTATTTCTCATATA
>PVLC010038343.1:0-14796 GCA_004027655.1 Graphiurus murinus | reverse complement strand
AAAAAAAAAAAAAAAAAAAAAAAAAAAATAGGACTGGGGGTGTAGCTCGGAGGTAGAATGTCCCTGAGTTCAATCCCCAGTACCGCAAGAAAAATATTAAAAATTTAAAAATTTAAAAAAATAAACTGGGTGTGGTGGCGGCTTGTAATCCCAGCATTTGGGAGGCTGAGACCAGAGGATCCGGGTTCGTGGTCATCCTCAGCTACCTAGTGAGGCACTCCGCCACTTAGTGAGACCCTGTTTCAAAATAAAGAATAAAAAATAGGGCTAGGGGTGTAGCTTGGAGGTAGAATGCCCCTGAGTTCAATTCCCAGTACCACAAAAATAAATAAATAAATAATTTAAAAAAATAAGAAATAAAAAAGGACTGGGGGGGCGGGGGTGAGGGGAGGGCTGGGGTGTAGCTCAGAGGTAGAATGCCCCTGGGTCCAATTTTAATACCAAAAAAAAAAAATGCTGCTGCCTGGTCCACCACCCCCAAAGTCTTAGACATCAGTGCCTCTTTCATTTTTATGTTAAGATACAATGTACACACACTGAAATTGATCTAGTGCTCACCTCTGAGTTGACAGACACATGCAACTGGGTAGCCACAACCTTGTCAAGAAATCTTTTTGTGTGTGGTACCGGGGATTGAACCTAGGGGTATTCTACCTCTGAGCCACACCCCTAGACCTATTTTTATTTATTTATTTATTTATTTATTTATTTATTTATTTATTTATTTATTTATTTTGTGGTACTGGGGATTGAACCCAGGGGCATTCTACCTCCAAGCTACACCCCCAGTCCTATTTTTTATTCTTTATTTTGAAACCGAGTCTTACTAAGCTGTGGAGGGCCTCACTAGGTAGCTGAGGCTGGCCACGAACCCGGATCCTCCGGTCTCAGCCTCCGAATGCTGGGATTACAAGCGTGCGCCACCACGCCCGGCTATTTTTATTTATTTATTTATTTATTTATTTATTCTTTACTTCTTTATTTTGTGGTACTGGGGATTAAACTCAGAGGCATTCTACCTCCCAGCTATTCCCCCACGCCTATTTTTTATTCTTTATTTTGAAACAGGATCTCACTAAGTTGCAGCGGGCCTCACTAACTAGCTGAGGCTGGCTGCAAACCTACAATCCTCCAGTCTCAGCCTCCCAAGTACTGGGATTACAAGTGTGCACCACCACACCTAAGTTTTTTTTTGTTGTTTTTTTGTTTTGTTTTGGTTTGGTTTTTTGCGGTACTGGGGATCGAACTCAGGGGCATTCTACCTCCGAGCTATACCCCCAGCCCTATTTTTTATTCTTTATTTTTGAAACAGGGTCTCACTAAATTGGGGAGTGCTTCACTAAGTAGCTGAGGCTGGCTTCCAACCTGGATCCTCTGATCTCAGCCTCCCAAATGCTGGGATTACAAGCGTGGGCCACCATGCCTGGCTTTTATTTTTATTTTGAAACAGAATCTCTCTAGATTGATGAAAGTTTCACTACTTGCTGAGGCTGCCCTCGAACCTGCAATCCTCCTGTCTCAGCCTCCCAAGTATGTGATTACTGGTATGTACCACCGCACTGGGCTTGAAATCTTTTTCTAGAGGCCCTCCAGAACCCTAATGTGCAGCCAGGGTTTGAAACCAACCAGCAAAGTCTTCTCCACAACTTTGGGGTGGGGATTGAGAGGGGGCTGGCAAGGAACCTTAGAGCAGGGAGGACCGTTAAGCACGGGGAGCAGGAAGCAGCTCAAGCCCCTGGGCAGGGAGCAGCACATGGGCAGGGCCACCCTCCACCCTCTGGGGCCCAGAACCCACTTCCTACTTTACCGCAGCCTGCAGGAGCCTGGCGGGGCTGGGCCTCCCTAAGACTCCCCTCCGCTCCGCCTCCTGCACAGAAAGGTCGGGTCACCCCAGCCCCTCTGAGTTTCCAGCAGGCAGGATGGAGGACGAGGAAGGTCCCGAGTACGGCAAGCCGGACTTTGTGCTCTTGGACCAAGTGACCATGGAGGACTTCATGAGGAACCTGCAGCTCAGGTAGATGGGGCGCCGGGCTGCCTCCTCCCCACCCCAGGGTATCAGGGAAGGTTCATGGGTCCCCCTCCTCAGGATCAGGTCAGCAGCATACACACACACACACACACACACACACACACACACACACACACACACACTCACACACACACACACACACCTCGCAGGCTGGAACGAGCACCTCAAAACGTGCCCCAGGGAGACAGTGGCTGTTCAGAAAGTGACCACCTTTCTGGGCAGGAGCCACCCTACCCTGTCTCTCACTTGGCAGGTTCTTGTCGCCCCTTTCTTCCTGTGACCAGGCCAAGGTGTGAGCCCCTGCCCCCACTGAGACAGACAAAGGCACTAGGATCAGGGGCTGTGTCCCATCCCCACAGATGCACCCTCATTGCATCTCCTGGGGGGGCTGGCCCAAGCCCTGGGCACCCAGAGATGAAGCAGGCAGGTCCCACCCTGGGGCCCACACAATCTCAAGTCGAGATGATGCTCTTGTGTGGGGTGGGGGGGTTTGTGGGGTGTCACAGGACGCAGCTGGGAGAAGTGACACTGGAACCCACCTAGTCACTGAGGACAGACAAGACAGGAAGGAGCCCCAGCGCCCGGGCATGGCCTGCCCGGCGCCCTGGGGGTACAGCTGAGCTTTACGCCCACCTCCCAGGGAAGCCTGCTGTATGCTGGGAACCCCCCTGGGGAGGACTGGGGGACCAGGAGCCCCATTAAGCACAGAAGCGGCGAGACCCCAGTCCTGATCCAAGGAGAGGCTGAGGCAGGAAGTGGGCTCAGCCCACCATGCACATCAGTGCAACTCGCTCTCATTTTTATAAGAATGAGTTCCCAGTGTTGAGCTGGAGGGGACAGGGACTTGCCGAGGCCGCAGAGCTGGCGGGGAGTGAGATCTGAGCTCTGGGGAGTGCCCATGTCAGAGGCGGAGGAAGAGGAACCCAGACAGGGCTGCCTGGGGAAGGGCGGGTCCCACACCCGACCGGGAGGACAGGACAGGGAGCCGCGGCCCAGCGGGGGAGGCCTGTGCTCCTCCCAGGGGCAGAGAGGCTGCAGGGGGCACTGAGGAGCTCCCACCGGGGACTCAGTGTGTGAAGGGAAGGGTGGAGAATCTGAGGACGTGGAGGAATCCTGGGGTGTTGGCCGCTGGCCACAACCATGTCTCCAATACCTCCCGACAGTCTGGGTGGGGCAGGGCGGGTCCTCTTCCGTCATTGGTTCCCACCCGCCTGAGGCCCTGACACAGGAAACACCCAAAGTGCCTCCCTCACCTCCAGCCAAGCCCCTTCTCTGCAGCTCCATCACCGGCCCACCCTGAGCCTGTCCAGGTCCCGAGCCAGTCAGTTCCCTTGGTAGAAGAGGTGATCCCAAAGTCGGGCGTGGTGTCGCAAGCTTGGTGTTCCAGTACTTGGGAGGCTGAGGCAGGAGGATCGAAAGCTTGAGGCCAGTCTCGGCAATTTAATGAGACCCTGTTTCCAAGTTAAAAATAAAATAAGCCAGGTGTGGTGGAGCACATTTGCAATCCCAGTACTTGGGAGGCTGAGACAGGAGGATCCAGGTTTGCAGCCAGCCTCAGTTACTTAGTGAGGCCCTCTGCAACTTAGACTCGGTTTCAAAATAAAGAATAAAAAATAGGACTAGGGCCAGGCGTGGTGGCGCACGCTTGTAATCCCAGTACTTGGGAGGCTGCAACAGGAAGATCCGGGTCAGCCAGCCTCAGCTACTTAGTGAGGCCCTCCGAAACTTAGTAGTGAGACCCTGTTTCAAAATAAAGAGTAAAAAATAGAACTGAGGGTGTAGCTCAGAGGTAGAATGCCTCTGAGTTCAATCCCCATTACTACAAAAAAAAAAAAAAAAAAAAAAAAAAAAGACACCAGCTCCACGCCCTCCCCTTCTCCCTTCTCTGTGCTCAGCCCTTCCTGGCAGGAGTGCTGGCTGACCAGGGCCCTTCCCCAAGCACGCCACACAGAAACACTGAATACTCGGCCTTGCCCACTGCCCAGGTTCCAGATGGGCCGCATCTACACCTACATTGGCGAGGTGCTGGTGTCCGTGAACCCCTACCAGGAGCTGCCCCTATACGGGCCTGAGGCCATCGCCAGGTACCAGGGCCGCGAGCTCTACGAGCGGCCACCCCACCTGTATGCTGTGGCCAACGCCGCCTACAAGGCGATGAAGCGCAGGTCCCGGGACACGTGCATCGTCATCTCAGGTACCTACGCCCTGTGAGTCATGCCTCCTTCGTGACCGCTGGAGGAGAGTGCTTAGCCCCAGAGTCCTGGGGAGCTGGGCTGCGGGGCACAGCATCACGGATTCTCCCTCTTCCTGGCAGGGGAGAGCGGGGCAGGGAAGACTGAGGCCAGTAAGCACATCATGCAGTACATTGCCGCTGTCACCAACCCAAGCCAGAGGGCCGAGGTGGAGAGGTGAGTGGCCTGGCCCCAGGAAGCAAGAGAGAGATGGGGGACCCAGGGGGAGCAGGAGTCCACCTCAGGTCAAGCCTGGTCAGGAAGGTTCCAGGTCACTTCATACATGAGGTAGGGGAAACCCGGACTGCACCACCTGTCATGCCCCCTTGGGGCCTTGCAGAGGCACCTTCCTGTATCTGAGATCATCTTCCTGCAGGGGTGCTGGGGGGCGGGTTGCAGGAGACCAGCCATATCAGCTTCTGAGCACACATGGCCAGCACTGTTCCTCTCCTTACAGCTAGAGGTCCATCACAGAGTGGTCAGACCAGGTTGGACCAGCTGCGTCTCCCCAGGCTGCAGCTGAGGTCAGAGGGAAGAACGGAGCCAAGAGACAAAGAACAGCCAGGCATGGTGTGCAGTCTTGTAATTTCAGTACTTAGGAGGCTGAGACAGAAGGATTGAAGGTTTGAGGCCAGTCTCAGGAACTTAGTGAGACCCTCAGCAACTTAAGAAGACTCTGTTTCAAAATAAAAAGTAAAATAAGGCTGGGGTGTTGCTTGAAGGTAGGATGCCTCTGGGTTCAATCCCTAGTATGAGAAAGGGGGGAAGGGGAGGGAGGGGGAGAGAGGGAGAGAGAGAGAGAGAGAGAGAGAGAGAGAGAGAGAGAGAGAGAGAGAGAGAGAGAGAGAAAGAAAGAAAGGGCGAGTCGGGCGTAGTGGTGCATGCTTGTAATCCCAGTACTTGGGAGGCTGAGACAGGAGGATCACAGGTTTGCAGCCAGCCTTAGCTACTTAGTGAGGCCCTCTGCAATTGACCCTGTTTCAAAATAAATAATAATAATAATAATAATAAAATAGTACTGGGAGTGTAGCTCAGAGGTAGAATGCCCCTGGGTTCAATTCCCAGTACTGCAAAAGGAAAAAGAAAGAGAGAGAGAAAAAAAGAAAGAAAGAAAAAGAGAGAGAAAGAGAAAGCCAGGCATTTGCTGAGCACTTGCTCTGGGCCCAGAGCTGCGCACACTGTGTCCAGCACCAGCAAGCCCAGCAAGTGGTCTCCGCAGGGTGAGGTCCTCGCTCCCTCCCAGCCAGCTCCTGGACCCATCCTGAGATGCTGTCCTCTCCGTGAGGACAACTCGGGCGGGGACACTGTTCTCCAGATGGGACTTTGCCTTGAGCCCCCGTGCTCTGTCCACAGGGTCAAGGACGTGCTGCTCAAATCCACCTGTGTGCTGGAGGCCTTCGGCAACGCCCGCACCAACCGCAACCACAACTCCAGCCGCTTCGGCAAGTACATGGACATTAACTTCGACTTCAAGGGCGATCCTGTTGGAGGACACATCCACAGTTACCTGCTGGAGAAGGTGGGCAGGTGGGCCAAGGATACCCACATGGGGGACCCTGGCTGGGACGACCCTGGTGTTTCAGGTTAGGAAAGCTGGGCACTCTCCGTGGCTCTTCTCTGGACCGGGGTGTGCCCGAAGTCCAGCCACTCTGAACCCCAGTCTCCCCGCACCTGAGAACACTTGGACGGGGCCCCTGGGGCAAACCCATCCCCAGACTGGCGTTCAGCTGCCCCTCTGTCCTCAGTCTAGGGTCCTCAAGCAGCACGTGGGTGAAAGAAACTTCCATGCCTTCTACCAGGTGAGCCTCTGTGGGTGGGGAGGGGACTGTCAAAGAGAGAGCAAACTAGAGAAGGAAAGGAGGTCAGCGGCTGGACCCAGTGTCCAGTCTCCCTCTCTACCTCAATTCCCCACACTACTCCAGTCCCCCAGCCCCGCACCCCTCCCCAGCCATTAGTCCTCGGCCCACACAAGGACTAATGGCTGGGGAGGGCTGGAGCTCGTTAGGAATGAAATCCTCAACATCAGAGAACGTCAGAGCTCTGTGGGGTCAGGCAGGGTCAAGATGGAGATCCTTGGCTCCTGGACCATCTCTGAGCTTCCCCTGTGTTCAAGGCTGGAAGGAAGGATGAGTCCTGGTGTCCTCCTGCCTCTGGAAGCAAGGTGGGGTATGGGAGGGTCCTCGGCTCAGTGGCCTAACTGGGGTGCACCTGTGTCCTACAGTTGCTTAGGGGCTGTGACGACCAGGAACTTCAAGAACTGCACCTGGGGAGAAACCCTGCGCTGTATAATTTCACGCGCCAGGGAGCCGGGCTCAACATGGGAGTGTCCAATGTGAGTGCAAGGGGCATGGGGGCAGGGGCTTCATTGGGCTCAGGTCCAGGGTCCTGGGAGTGGGGGCAGGGAATGGGCAGTGATTGGCTCAGGCCAGGAGGATGTGGGTAGCGCAGGTGAGTGTGCAGGGTAGAGGGAAAGCAGCTCAGGGAGGAACAAGGTGCAGAGTGTCAGAGATGGAGAAATAGGGGTCAGGGAGGGGATGGGTGCAGGGTGAGAGGGTGCCTGGGATGGGGGAATTGGGGTTCAGGGAGGGATGGGGTAGAGGGCAAGCAGGTATCTGGGATGGAGGAATCGGGGTTCAGGGAGGGGAGGGATACAGGATGAACAGGTGTCTGGGAAAGAGGAATCAGGGTACAAGAAGAGGATGGGGTACAGGGTGAGCAGATGTCGGGGATGGAGGAATAGGGGTGCACGGTGAGCAGGTGCTGGGGATGGAGGATTGGGGTCCAGGGAGGGCAGGTGCCCTGGGTCCGCGGTGGCCTAGGTAATAGACTCCTTCTCCCTTAGGGCTTGGACAGCGATGAGAGGAGTCACCAGGCAGTGATCGAGGCCATGAGGGTCATCGGCTTCAGTCCTAAGGAGGTAGAGTCGGTGCACCGCATCCTGGCCGCCATACTGCACCTGGTGAGCCTAGCTTGGAGGGTTGGGAGAGTGGTGTCCCCACGGGGGTGTCTTGCTGGGAGCCACTCAGGTAGGAGGGCTGGACTCACCTGAGCTCACTGTGGCCTCCCCTGCTGAGGCTGAGTTGCTGAGGTCGATGGGGTCTGGCAGACCCGGTGGCGCTCAAGGCCCAGGCTGCAGCATTGTGACACCCGAGCATCTCACAGCGGTCGGTCTGCCTCTTGGTGCTGGGGTTGATGAGCTGTTCCTCAGCACCTCTCACTTTCAGTCCTCTCTGAGAATCATGGGGAGTAAGACACAGGGAGGGAGGCCTAGTGCACTCCGAACTCTGTCTCCCCTGGGTCTGTGGTCTGCAATGACCAGCTGACCGTGCTGTTCGAGCAGGGCAGGGCCCCCACCCCCACCCTATGTCCCTGTGCACTTCTTCTCTCTCCCCATCCAAGGGCATCCAGGCTCCTTGGGGACAGGGAGCCTGGACTGTTCATGATCCCCCAACACCAGGGAAACATCGAGTTTGTGGAGACAGAAGAAAACGGGCTGCAGAAGGGGGGCCTGGCGGTGGCTGAGGAGGCACTGGTGGGCCACGTGGCTGAGCTGACAGCCACACCCCGGGACCTTGTGCTGCGCTGCCTGCTGGCTCGCACTGTGGCCTCTGGGGGCCGGGAGCTCATAGAGAAGGGCCACACTGTGGCTGAGGCCAGCTACGCCCGGGATGCCTGTGCCAAGGTACTCCCTGGTGGTTGGAAGGGGAAACCCTGTGTAGGGGATGCCAGACCGGCAGCCGAAAAGGTGGCATGCTCTGCCCCCAGGCGGTGTACCAGCGGCTGTTCGAGTGGGTGGTGAACAGGATCAATGGCATCATGGAAGCCCGGGGCCGTGACCCTCGGCGTGATGGCAAGGACACAGTCATCGGCGTGCTGGACATCTACGGCTTCGAGGTGTTCCCTGTCAATAGGTGGGCGGCTCAGCCAACCATGTCCCCACCCTGACTCCCGACACCGTGGTCACCGCAGTGCTGGGAGCTCCGTTGGGCTGGGAGGCTGGAATGTCTGGATTCCTCTGCTGGTCCCTGGGCCACCCTGTATTGACTGAGCCCTTGGCCAGTGGCACCCTGATGGAAGGCAACATTTTGGGGCTCACATCTCCTGGCTGTGACTCCCAAGTGTACTCCAGAATGTTCACATGGGGCATGGAGCAGTGGGGGAGACTTTGGGGGAGCAGCTATCTATCGGCATCAGATCTGTGGGAAGTGGGGGCCCCTCTGAAGATCCCACCCCCCAAGCCGGGTGTGGTGGCACACACCTGTACTACCAGTACTTGGGAGGCCAAGACAGGAGGATTGCAGGTTTGAAATCAGCCTCAGCTACTTAGTTGTCAGCAACCTAGTGAAACCCTGTTTCAGAAAAAGAGGGCAGTTGGGCGTGCTGGTGCACACTTGTAATCCCAGCATTTGGGAGGCTGAGACTGGAGGATCTGGGTTCGCAGCCAGCCTCAGCTACCTAGTGAGGCACTCCGCAACTTAGTGAGACCCTGTTTCAAAATAAAGAATAAAAAATAGGGATGGGGGTATAGCTCAGAGGTAGAATGCCCCTGAGTTCAATTCCCAGCACTGCAAAAAAAAAGGGGGGGGTCGGGGCTGGGGGAAAGTTCGAAGATAAAATGTCTCTGGGTTCCTTCTTCAGTATCAAAAGAAGAAAAAAAAATCAGCAGGTGTCGTGGTGCATACTTGTAATCCCAGTACTTGGGAGGCTGAGACAGGAGGATCACAGGTTTAAGGACAGCCTCAGCAAATAGCAAGACCCTGTTTCAAAATAAAAATAAAATAGAGCTGGAAGTGTAGGTTGGAGATAGAATGTCCCTGGATTCAGTCTCCAGTGCTGCACACATACACAAATCCAGCTAAGTGTGGTGGCGCACACTTATAATCCCAGTACTTGGGAGGCTGGGACTGGAGAATTGCAGATCTGCTCGGCCAGCCTCAGCAACTTAGTGAAGCCCTCGGCAACTTAGTGAGAATTTGCTTCAAAATAAAATAAAATAAAATAGGGCTGGGGGTGTAGCTCAGAGGTAGAATGCCCCTGGGCTCGATCCCTAGTACCACACACACACAAATCCCCCCTCTCCCCCCAGCTTCGAGCAGTTCTGCATCAATTACTGCAACGAGAAGCTGCAGCAGCTCTTCATCCGGCTCATCCTGAAGCAGGAGCAGGAAGAGTACGAGCGTGAGGGCATCGCCTGGCAGAGTGTAAGTGCCCGCCAGGAACGGGGCATAGCCTGGCGGAACAGGATCGCCCCTGGGGCCCTCTGGGGTGGGAAGGTGAGGCGGCCAGGACACAGAGGAGGCTGGCATCAGGCGCCTGAGCAGGCCGAGAGTGAGGGGCAATGGCCGGGCAGGCGCCTGGAGAGCTTCAGGAGCCTCCCTGCTGGCTGCCTCTGCCCAGGTCGAGTACTTCAACAACAACACCATCGTTGAGCTGGTGGAGCGGCCCCACCGAGGTATCCTGGCAGTGCTGGACGAGGCCTGCTGCACGGCGGGTCCCATCACCGACCGCATCTTCCTACAGACCCTGGACACGCACCACCGCCACCATCCACACTACTCCAGCCGCCAGGTGCTCCATCCCCGGGTACAGAGGGGTAGGAGGACGTGCCCAGGGGCATCAAATTCGCGTGGCTCGAGAGGCCTTGGAACGACCCATCTGGGTGCCACTGAGCTCACGGTGGCAGTCTCCTGTGTCTAGGCAGGGTGGCTGCAGGACTGTCCCCTCCCACAGACCACTGACCTGGCTCCCCCTTCTGGGTCTTGCCCTCTGCCCATCCCACAGCTCTGTCCCACTGACAAGACCATGGAGTTTGGCCGAGACTTCCGGATCAAGCACTATGCTGGGGATGTCACGTAAGACGCCCCCCTCCCCCCGCCAGCTGCATCCCTGGTGTCTGCACCAGGCATGCTGTTACAGGGCAGGAGTGCCCTGCACCCAGGCATGGGGTGCACATCTGTAATCTCAGTACTTGAGAGGCTAAGCCAGGAGATCGCAGGTTCAAGACCAGCTTCAGCCACTTAGTGAGACCTTGTTTCAAAATAAAAGGTAAAATAGGGCTGGGGGTGTTGCTCAGAGGTAGAGCATTCCTGGGGTTCAGTCTCCAGTACTGAAAAAAATAAAAATTAAAAATAAAAAGGGAGCTGGGCGTGGTGGCGCACACTTGTAATCCCAGCATTTGGGAGGCTGAGACCGGAGGATCCGGGTTCATGGCCAGCCTCAGCTACTTACTGAGGCACTCTGCAACTTAGTGAGACCTGTTTTCAAAATAAAGAATAAAAAATAGGACTGGGGATGTGGCTCGGAGGTAGAATGCCCCTGAGTTTGATCCCCAGTACCGCAAAAAAAAAAGGGGGAGCCGGGCGTGGTAGCGCACGCATGCTTGTAATCCCAGCATTTGGGAGGTTGAGACCAGAGGATCCGGGTTCACCGCCAGCCTCAGCTACCTAGTGAGGCACTCTGCAACTTAGTGAGACCCTGTTTCAAAATAAAGAATAAAAAATAGGGCTGGGGGTATAGCTCGGAGGTAGAATGCCACTGGGTTCAATCCCCAGTACTGCAAATAAATAAATAAATAAATGAATGAATAAATAAATAAATAAATAAATAAATAAATAAATAAATAAATAAATAAATAAAAAAAGGAATACTGGTGTGGTTCAGAGGTAAAATGCCTCTGGGTTCAATCACCAGTACCAAAGGAAAAAAAAAAAAAGAAAGAAAGAAAAAGAAGACATGCCCTTCACCCAGAAGCACAGTAGCAGCACAGGACACAGATTTTGTTTTTGTTTTTTGAGGTACTAGGGATTGAGCCCAGGGGCATTCTACTTCCGAGCTACAACCCCAACCCTATTTTATTCTTTTATTTATTATTATTATTTTTTGTGGTACTGGGGATGGAACCAAGGGTCATTCTACTTCCGAGCTACACTCCCAGCCCTATTTTTTATTCATTTTTTGAAACAGGATCTCACTAAGTTGCAGAGGGCCTTACTAAGTAGCTGAAGCTGGCCCCAAACCCGGATCCTCCAGTCTCAGCCTTCCAAGGGTGCGCCACCACGCCCGGCTCTATTTTATTCTTTATTTTGAAGCAGGGTCTCACTAAGTTGTGGAGGGCCTAAGTAGCTGAGGCTAGCCGCGAACCTGCAATCCTCCTGTCTCAGCCTCCCAAATACTGGGATTAAAAGTGTGTACCACCACGCCTGGCTTGGACACAAGGTTTTGAGGATAGTGGTTCTCAATCCTGGCTTCATTCATCTGGAGAACTTTTTTTTTTTTTTTTTTTTTTTTGCAGTACTGACGATTGAACTCAGGGGCATTCTACCTCCGAGCTACACCCCCAGTCCTATTTTTTATTCTTTATTTTGAAACCAAGTCTCACTAAGTTGCGGAGTGCCTCACTAGGTAGCTGAGGCTGGCCGCGGTGGCGCACGCTTGTAATCCCAGCATTTGGGAGGCTGAGACCGGAGGATGGAGAACTTTTTAAAAACACACCCCTGTCTGGGCCTCTCCCCACACCTCTTAGTGGGGAGTTGGGGCAAGAAGCCAAGATCCTACATTTGTAATTGGGTGTTAGAACGGGCCCCAAGGATCCAGGCCTAGGGTATCCTTGCGACCATCATGACAATTATTAATTTACCTGACCTACCCCATCTTGAAGAGGATTAGAGGTGACTCGAAGAGAGGTACAAGTGTCTCATGTGAGCTTCCCAAGGAAGATTTGGCACTGAGCTTTCTCATGGTCCAAGGAGACCACGATTCTGAGCCTGTCATGCCGAAAGACTAAAACAGACCCTGCTGACATTTACGGAAGCTCAGCGGGCCTTTGCAAGCATTCGATGCAGCCTGCGGCACAGAGATTGGGTGGCTTGTCCAGGTCTACAATGCGTGCGTGTGGAGCTGGGATTCAGTGCAGGGACATTTGGCTTCGGATCTGGGGCTTAGTAACTCAATTCCAGAGGGAGAGAGTTGGAGGTGGTAAAAGAGAAGGCAGACTTGCAGGGGAGGAGGAGAGGAGCCTGGCAAGCAGAGGGAGAGGCGGACTATGAGAACAGAGGCCAGCGGGGCCTTCCGGGTGGGGGTGCGGTCAGTGACAAGAGGCCTGGCAGTCCGCCTCCTGATCACTGTGCTGGCCCTGGCCTTGGGCAGGTACTGCGTAGAGGGCTTCATCGACAAGAACAGAGACTCTCTCTTCCAGGACTTCAAGCGACTACTATACAATAGGTGAGCGTGTCTCCCTGGTCGTGTGGGTGCCAGAGGGCCAGGGCTGGGGGCTTTCAGGGACTCTGAGGTCAGATCACCACTTGACAGGTGGACAGCCTGGGTCTCAAAGCTAAAGCTATGTAGCGACGGGGTGGGGAGGCACCCAGACCTGGGGCAGGCGGGCTATTCCCCAGGGCGCAGCTGGTATGCAGCCTGTGTCTGCAGCTCAGATCCCACCTTGCGGGCCATGTGGCCGGATGGGCAGCAGGACATCACAGAGGTGACCAAGCGGCCCCTGACAGCTGGCACACTCTTCAAGAACTCCATGGTGGCCCTGGTGGAGAACCTAGCCTCCAAGGTACTCCTCATCCCACCCTGACCTTCCAGATCCTTCTCTCTGCGTCCCGGGTGCCCATCATGGTGGGGGGCATTCTTGTCCTGTCTGCTTGAGCCACTTCTGTCCCAGCAGGGTCCCTGCTCAATGCAGAGGTGAGATGTGGGGCCTGAGGCCAGGCACCACTGCCTCATTGCAGAAAGCGGGAATCCTGCCAGCTGTTGGCTTGGCCCAGCTGCAGACGAGCCAGGATTCTTCTGGCTGCTGGGGTTAGGGTCAGGAAACTGGCACTAACCTTACTGGGGAACTTCAGGCCCGAAGTCAAAGTGGGAATCAGGGGCAATGGCAGGGTGTGTTTAACCACAGAGCATCCAGAGATGGGGGACCTGTTCCTGCTCCTTAGGGCTGGGGCCAGGCTCTGGTTGCAACCTCATGGGCCCACCCCCTGCTCGGGGCCTCCAGAAACCTTGTTCTGCTATGATTCCCTCAGCCTGATTCTCCTCCCTGCCTGAGACCTTGGGGGTTCAAGAAAGCTCCTGCTAGCCGGGCATGGTGGCGCACCCTTGTAATCCCAGTACTTGGGAGGCTGAGACCGGAGGACCCAGGTTCGAGGCCAGCCTCGGCTACTTAGTGAGGTCCTCTGAAACTTAGTGAGATCCTGTTTCAAAATAAAGAATAAAAAATATGGCTGGGGATGCAGCTCAGAGATAGAATGCCCCTGGGTTCAATCCCCAGTACTGCAAAAAAAAAGAAAGAAAGAAAGAAAGAGAAAGCAAGCAAGCTCCTGCACAGGGCAGGGTACACACTGGCCACTGGCCACTGGCTCTGACCCCAGAACACCCTCTGTCCCTGCAGGAGCCCTTCTATGTCCGCTGCATCAAACCCAACGAGGACAAGGTGGCGGGAAGGCTGGATGAGGAGCACTGCCGCCACCAGGTCGCGTACCTGGGCCTCCTGGAGAATGTGAGGGTCCGCAGGGCCGGCTTCGCTTCCCGCCAGCCCTACCCCCGATTCCTGCTCAGGTACAGGCGGCCGGGCTGTCCCTCTAGGCTTTAGCTCAGGCGGAGAGTCCAAAGGGGAGGAGCAGGGGGTCCCAGACAGCACAACGTTCAAAGGCAGATGTTGGGACACGGGGGGGGGGGGGGGAGACACAGATGGACGTGTGTGCAAGGGCAGGTGTGGGGGCATGTGGCAGGTATAGCAGGACACTTGTGGTAAGTGCATGCCTTCAGGACGTGCATGCACACAGGCGCCACACAACTGCTCCAGGACCATGCCCTGGGACTCTCCCGGTGCCCCATTACCTCCCCAGGAGTGGACAGGGCAGGGTAGGCTCCATCCCTCCCCTCAAGGTCAGGTCCCCACTGCCCTGTCCTGTGGTGGCAGGTACAAGATGACCTGTGAGTACACGTGGCCCAACCACCTGCTGGGATCTGACCAGGCGGCTGTGAGCGCCCTCCTGGAGCAGCACGGGCTGCAGGGGGACGTGGCGTTCGGCCACAGCAAGCTGTTCATCCGCTCGCCCCGGACGCTGGTCACGCTGGAGCAGAGCCGAGCCCGCCTCATCCCTATCATTGTGCTGTTGCTGCAGAAGGTGTGGCGGGCGGGGGAGACACCCCCATGGTGGGGATGGGCAGGCGTCCACCAGGATCCCCCAAAGGACACCTCTTTCCCAGTCTGGTCCCAATGGAGTTCCTGGTCTGCTGAAGTCAGGGTCCTTACACCGTGGTCGATGGTTTATTTCCTAAACCTGCCTTAATCTACGGGTCCCTCGGCTGCCAGCCTTGTAGGGCATCCAGTCTGGATTCTTTTTTTTTTTTTTTTTTTTTGCGGTACTGGGGATTGAACTCAGGGGCATTCTACCTCCGAGCTATACCCCCAGCCCTATTTTTTATTCTTTATTTTGAAACCGAGTCTCACTAAGTTGCGGAGTGCCTCACTAGGTAGCTGAGGCTGGCCGCGAACCCGGATCCTCCGGTCTCAGCCTTCCGAATGCTGGGATT
>PVLC010038342.1:0-14542 GCA_004027655.1 Graphiurus murinus | reverse complement strand
TTCCTGGCGCAGCTCTGCTTCTCGGCGGAACTTTCTGTCACGCTCCTGGCGCAGCTCTTCTTCCTCCTGGCGGCGCAGTTGCTCCCCTCTTTCCTGACGGAGCTCTTCCTCCTGGCGGAACTTTCTGTCCCGCAGCTGGCGGCGCAGCTCCTGCTCTTCCTCCCTTTCCTGGCGCAGCTCTTCTTCCTCCTGGCGGAACTTTCTGTCCCGCAGCTGGCGGCGCAGCTCCTGCTCCTCCTCCCTTTCCTGGCGCAGCTCTTCTTCCTCCTGGCGGAACTTTCTGTCGCGGTCTCGGCGAAGCTGTTGCTCCCGCAACTGGCGGCGCAGCTCCTGCTCTTCTTCCCTTTCCTGGCGCAGCTCTTCCTCCTGGCGGCGCAGTTGCTCCTCTCTTTCCTGACGGAGCTCTTCCTCTTGGCGGGACTTTCTGTCGCGCTCCTGGCGCAGCAGCTCCTGCTCCTCCTCCCTTTCCTGGCGGAGCTCACGTTCCCGGCGGAACTTCCTGTCACGCTCCTGGCGGAGCAGCTCTTCCTCCTCTCGGATTTGTCTGTCTAGCTTTTGGCGACGCAGCTGCCCTTCTTCCTCACGGAACTCTCTCTCTCTCTCTTGCCTGCGTCTTTTCTCTTCTCTTTCCTCTCTCAGCAGCTGCTCTTCCTCTTGGAACTGCTCATCTCGCCTTTTCGCTGCCCTTTGCTCCTCTCGCTCCAGCTGTTCTTCCGTTGGGAATTGCCGGTCGCGCTGCTGTTTGCGCCTCCTCTCTTGCTCTAGCTCTCTCTTTTCTTCCTCTTCATCTTTCAAGGGCCGCCGATCCTGTCGGAATGGTCTCTCCTGCTCACGAGACTCTTCCAGCTGCCGGATCCTTTCTTCATTTTCTCTGCGTTTGGAGAAAACTCTCTTATTACGCACTTCGTTTTCTTTTTCTGGTTGCCACTGCCATTTCAGATCACCGCGCTGAGCCTCATCTCGAAATTGCCGCGCCCTCTCCTGCCGCTGCTGCTCTTCCTCCTGGAGATACTGCCTGTCACGCTGCAGACGCCTCCTTTCCCTCTGCAGCTGCTCTTCCTCTTGCTGCAGCTGTTCTTCCTCCCGATATTGCCTCTCCCGCTGCTGGCGCCTCCTTTCCCTCTGCAGCTGCTCTTCCTCTTGCTGCAGCTGTTCTTCCTCCCGATATTGCCTCTCCCGCTGTTGGCGCCTCCTTTCCCTCTGCAGCTGCTCTTCCTCTTGCTGCAGCTGCTCCCGCCGGCCCGGCTTGGCATACAACGTATGACTGCGTCTCTGGCTTTCTTCCTCCAGTTGCCACTTCCAGCTTTGTTCTGGCCGCTGCTCCTCTTGGCCCCGCCGCTCCTCCTGGCGCCGCCGCTCCTCGCGTTCCTTCTGGAGGCTGTCCAGGAGCTGTCCAGCGCGCTCGCGCTCGCGTCGCAGGAGCCGCTCCTCCTCTAGGAACTGCTGCTCCTGCTCCCTCTCCCGGCGCTGGCGGCGTTGCTGCTCCTCCTCGCTGAACCGTTGTTCCGGCTCTTGGCGCTCCTCCGCCCTCAGCCTCTGGCGGCGCTTCACGTTCTCTTCCTCTGCTTGTCGCTGCTTTCCGAAGTCGCGGCGTTGCTCCTCCTCCTCCTGCTCCAAAAGAGCGCGCTCCTCCTGCTCCAGCAGCTGCTGCTCTCGCTCGCGGAGCCGCCTCTTCTCCTCCTGCTCCTGGCGGCGCCTCTGCTCCTCTTGCCTGCGAGGCTTGGAGTAGATTTTGTTCTGACGTGCGTCGGCCTCGCTTTCTAGCTGCCATTGCCACCTCTGGGTGCGGTTTTCGTATCGGTCCTGGGCCTGCTCCTCTTCCTTAGCCAGCAACTCTTGCTCGCGCCTCTCTTCCTGCTCGCGCCTCAGCTGCTTCTCGCGCCTCTCTTCCTCCTGGCGCTCCCTCTTCAGCTCTTGCCGCTTCTGCCTGTGCAGCCGTTCTTTCTGGCGCTCGAGCTGCTCCCGCTGCTCCTGCCTCTCTTGCCTTTGCTGTTCGTCCTCCAGATACTCCAGAGCGTCCCTATCCTTGCACCTCCGCAGCTGCTCTTCCTCTGCTCGGGGCTCTTCGCGTTCCTGCAGTTCTTGTCTTTGCAGCCGCTGCTGCTCCTCGCGGCGCTGCTGGTCGCGCTGCTCTAGTCTCTCTTGCTTCCTTCTCTGCTCCTCTTCCTCGGCGCGCTCCCTCTCCTGTTCTTGCCTCTTCTGTTGGCGCTCAGGCTCTTCATCCAGTTGTCTGTCTCGGGACTCGAATCTCTTTTGGTCTTCTTGCCTGCGGTCTTGTAAAAGGGTTCTCTTTCCCTCACTCTCAACTCGTTTCTCCTCTTCATCAAGCCCGGAGGCCTGGCCTAGAGCGTAATAACAAGCTTGAGCCATCTTGAAAGTGAGCAGTAGGAATTCATTGAACTCGACATGCCCGTTAGAGTCACGATCCAGAAGTTCCAGGACCAGATCAACTGTCTCAGGGTCATAAGGTCTCTGAAAAAGATGAAGAGAAAATTTTGCAGTGTACTATTTGCAGGTAGTAAAATCTCATTCACACAGTTATTTTATGCTATGCTGACACTCAAGAGATGTTCAGAGCAGGTAGAAAAATGTTTCCCCGTGTAAAATGTGAACACCTCATTTCAAAGCACACATTTGTTGGAATATTTGGTATTTTAGTGCTAATTAAAACAACGCAGGTTCTCTTTAGCTGGGTGAATAATAATGAACTGATCTTTTTGAGGAAAATAACATGGACATTTATGAAGATTTCTAGTAGTCATTTCCATCTGAAATAGCCAGCACCCCTGGTTTGGTCTCTATTTCATGTTTGAAAACAAACCGGGTATAGGCATGGAATCCCAGTTATTGGGAAGGCTGAGGCAGGAGGATTGCAACTTTGAGGTCAGCCCGGGCATCTTAGGGAGGCCCTATCTCAAAATTAAAAAAGGTTAGGGGCTCAGTAGTAAAGCACTTGTCTAGCATGTGTGAGACCCTGGGTTCAATTCCCAGTACACACAAAAATAGCAAAATATTTATGGCAACACCATTTTAGTGAAGATCAGATTGATTTCAGTTCTTGAAATTTGGAAACATTTAAATCTCTCCAAGTCTAATTCAATTTGGCATCTTTGATGGTAACATCCCATGAACAGTTCATTCCCATGGACAGTGCTATCAAGTACATGGAATACTTGTTTACCAAGTATTGTACTCAGGCTACAATGCCAATTAAACACCTTCAGGCTCAGAAATGAATAAGGGATATAGGGTAGACCTGACGTAGTGTAAAAATGAATATAAGCCACCATTCCTTGCTCTGATCTCTCCTGAGAAGAAAATTCAGAGTTCTAAACTAATGGAGAATTAGTTCTCACCCGAAGGACATCTCCAAATTCCCTTTCAAGGAGGTTCTTTAGGTCTTTTTTGCTTAGTGCTGCACCATCACAACTGTGTGAGGCATATTGATTGAAGATTTCAGTGATATCGAAGATGCTTCTCAGAAGTGGAGACATTTTTTCCTTCCTTCAAGTTCAAGTAAACCTAGAACAATAAAATAGGATCCAGATTCAGAACTGTTTCTGCCTTTGGGAAGACTTCATTCATATTGTTTTAGGCAGATGTCTAGAAAATTTTACTTTTCAGCAGTAATTATTTTCATCCTGGGTTTCCAGAGCATTTTATCTTTGAATAGTGTATTTAGGATGGGGAAGAGAGAACCCGAGAAATTATAAGCCAGGAAATCATTTTCAAACTATGGTATAGCCAGCTTTTTATTGTCCATTCAGTCTGCATTGTCCATATCCTTTTCTCTTTCAGCTCCCCAAGCAGATTTCAGAACAGACAGTGAAGAGTGCAGGAATTTAAATTTGAAATGTTGCTCTCATAAGCAACTCCTAAATTGAGCAGTGAGCACAGATGAAAGCCAAAAGATGAAGACTTGAGAATATCTTGAAGTAGATAGAGCCAGCTAGATGTCCAACTGATCATGCTAGCCAAACATGTGGCCACAGATAGAACCATAAAAAAGGGATGTAAATAGTTTCTCAACATAGTCCATAAGCAATCTAGGAGTATAATTCCTAAGTCACCAGTTCTAAGGTTAAACCCTACTTTGTCCTAGACAAAAGGTGGCATTGTAACATTTGGAAACACCAATGTAGAAAACAGAGAATGCATGTTACATGCCTTAACTTAGATATATTATGGTTAGCCACATGCTCAATTATTGAAAGATTTTGTGAGGTTCCTCATGATTGGCTACCAGAGTCAATGGGCCAAACTGAACTTGAAAAGCTTCTAATGATATTGGGCTTATGGTGAGCCTTTGTTAAATCCAAACAAACCATTTGAATCTTAGCATTATAAAAAGCACTAGGAGCTGGGGTAGGTACCTTTCCTAGTATGCATGAAGCCCTGGATTCAATCCACAACATTTAAAGAATAAAACAAAACAACAACAACAAAAAATTAGCCAGTAGCAGATCAGTGTTAAAAGAATACATGGTTTTGCTGGCTGGGTGTTCACCTAGGTGACTTTTTCACTCCTCAATTTCAATTCCTTAGAGGCCATAACTATATGAAGATGGCCCATACATAGTAGGTATGAAAAGAGACCCGAGGTTTGGCAAAATTTTGAGATGGAAATTATTAGGAAGATGGTCCCACCAGAGCCACACAAGATCATCCCCTGGTTTGCAAACATATTGAGTTCAGAACTTTGAGAGAAGAGCCATGTGTCCAAGTGATGTATCCCACTATAAGAAGGAGGGATGGAGTAAACGAGAGCTGGCCATCACTGTAAGATCCTGATCCCCCTTGGCACACAGAACCTGCCCTGGTTCCCCAACATCTATGATGGCTAGATGAGTGAATAAGCATACAGAACAGGATCCCATAGAATGGGACTTACCCACTTCACCAGAGGAAGAAGTCGAGCGCTCAGGGCCACTGCTGGCAAGTGTGCTGGGTAACTGGGAGCTGGGCCTTTTATAGGGGTTTTAATTGTCCCCTGGAGAGCAACTTGGGAAGGAGACACCCACTCCGTGGGATGGCCTGATTCATTCCAAGCCCAGCTCCACCTCTGTCTCTGCGAATGGCTTGTTTATCTCACTATTTGCTCACGTAGCTATTTGGCACGAGGTTCTCAGACCTCTCCTGCTGACAGTTAGGGTACCAGCCCCACCTCGCATGAAAGACTATACAATTTGGCAGAATAGCTAATTTTCTTTCATCATTAAATTAAATTAAACAATAAACAAAGGTATTCAATGTTCCAAATCTTAATTGACTTGATTTCATTACAAAGGAGTATCTCCAAGCCATTTGCTTTATAAAAGATATGTTCTATGTTGGGATTAAACAGAACCTTTGTAACAAACTGACAAGAACCAGTTAATTTCTCCATAACATATGACAGACCATGTGGAGCTGCTCATAAGCCCTCACTGGAACAATTCTAGGACAGTGAGAGGGGTGTAAAGAATGTTAAACTTCTCTAAAAATGCAGATGGCAAAAAATTTGGTGTGTAATGCACCAATAAAAGCATAAATATATATATTAAAAAATATATATAATTTTGTTTGTATTCCAGGTTTCATGACAATGGTTTTCCTACAGATTGGGGATTGCCTTGTGTAGTAAACAATTCTGGAGGGTGCCTTAGAATACATTTTTTTTTTTTTTTTGCAGTACTGGGTATTGAACCCAGAGGCATTTTACCTCTGAGCTACACCCCCAGCCCTATTTTTATTCTTTTTTTTTTTTTTTGCGGTACTGGGGATTGAACTCAGGGGCATTCTACCTCCGAGCTACACCCCCAGCCCCATGTTTTTTATTCTTTATTTTGAAACCGAGTCTCACTAAGTTGCGGAGTGCCTCACTAGGTAGCTGAGGCTGGCCGCGAACCCGGATCCTCTGGTCTCAGCCTCCCGAATGCTGGGATTACAAGCGTGCGCCACCACGCCCGGCTTTTATTCTTTATTTTGAAACAGGGTCTCACTAAGTTGCAGAGGGCCTCATTAAGTAGCTGAGGCTGGCCAGGAACCTGCAATCCTCCTGTCTCAGCCTCTCGAGTACTGGGATTACAAGCGTGTGCCACCACACCTGGCTTACATTTTTATTCAACTATTATAAGAAAATCTGAAAGGGTGAGGTTTCATTCTTAGAGCTAAATGAAGTTTGTTCATTTCTTTTCTCATTAGCCTATTGATGCCCCTGGAGAAAAAGAGCTAGTGTAATGCATTATTGTAGATAGAATCATCCTGCTCAGCCCAAGTTACTAATGATTATGACATCTAAACACTTGAGTCTGCTTCTCCTGGAAACATATCAAGGTAATCGGTCATTCTGGCCCATTACAGCCAGCAGGGCTTTCTCAACCCTGGCACAATCATTTGTGAATCTCGGTGCTGTTTTATTGTAAGGAATGGAGCTTATCCCTGGTTGTCAGTGACTCCCACCCTCACACTTCAGACTATTTGAGAATTTGGTTCATAATAGGTTTATAGAGACTATTAAATGATTCAGTGGCTTCTTGGCATTTCTGTCTCCTCCTTTGTCCACAGAGGCAAGTATTGGTTTTCTGAATTTGGAGGAGACTTCAGGGTCTTGCAGTGGCATGTGCTGTCTTGAGAGTGAAAAAAAGGACAATAGATTGGACATTCTGTGGCATTTACCAGGCCCAGGTCCTGCCTGTGACCAGTTGAAAGTCAGATAACCTCCAAAGTGAAAATTTAGAGAAAACAGAGATAGTTCCCAGTGTCATATGGAACCTAAATCTTGATGGCTATTCCTTTATGCACAGCTTGGTCCACATGTCAACAGAGTTGGGTTTTATTTGACCCCTCATTTGATCCCATCCCAGTTGTGGGGCTAAGGGGAAGATGGACAAGACAGGGGAAGGGAATAAAATTGTAAACCTGGCTCACTTCTGCCTCCTTAAGGGCTTCTGTACCGAAACCTGCGATTTAGACATTTTCCAAGAACTTTCAGAACTCAGTATTTCATGGGCTCAATGACTGCTCTTTAATGAGCTATGAAGACATATCATTTTTTTTCTGTTTAGGGTTTTATGCAGTTCTCTTCATCTTTGTATCCTAGGTTAGGACTATCATGAGTATCATATGCACTGCAACCACAAAGCACCCCCCCCCCCAACACACAGAGGGTGCTGGCCTTTTGTCTGGGTTCCCTTCAAGGGGCTCGCTGGAGGGGCCCTGCCTCACATCTGCCTCTCTCTCTCTCTCTTTTTAAAATCTGCCTGTGTCTAGCCTTTTGGGAAATCTCAGCCCAGGTTTCCATTCAGAACAAAGCTAGATCTTAAATCTAGTGATGGCTTTCTTATTCAAAGTCAGTGTGGCATAAGGAAAGATATGTAGAAATGTGCACAAACCTCAGAGTACTGACTTCTTCCCTCTTGCATCTGTCTGAAAGTAGATTCAAATGCTAGATTCTAGAATCAGGCTTGATAGACTCCTAACAAAGTGGCCTTCATTTCTACATAATGTTTTTTTTTTTTTAATTTGGTGCTGGGTGGTTATTTAAGAAAATCATTTTAGTAGGAGTTCCTGACATGAGTTTGGACAGGGAAACAATTTAAATTGTTTTCTAGCTTCTTAAGAGGTTGAAAACAAATTGGTCCAGATTTTTATTTAAAACCAACTGGAAATCCTAGAAATGTGGTAGCATCTGTTCATGGTGATTCATCAAAAAATAATGGTGTTTAGAAAGCTGAGACAGGAGGATCTGGGTTTGTAGCCAGCCTCAGCTACTTAGTGAGGCCCTCTGCAACTTACTGAGACCCTGTTTCAAAATAAAGAATAAAAGATAGGGCTGGGGGTAGAATGCCCCTGGGTCCAATCACTAGTACCACAAAAAAATAAAAAATAAAATTTTAACACATCCTCACTGAAAAGGTGTTTAGGAAACTTACAGAAGACTCTTGCTGTTTTCTTTCTTTTTTTCTTTCTCCGAGCTATACCCCCACCCCTATTTTTTATTCTTTATTTTGAAACCGGGTCTCACTAAGTTGCGGAGTGCCTCACTAGGTAGCTGAGGCTGGCCTCAAACCCAGATCCTCCGGTCTCAGCCTCCCAAATGCTGGGATTACAAGCATGCGCCACCACACCCTGCTAGAATCTTGCTGTTTTCAAGCCCTTTTTATTTTTTTGTTTTTGAAACAGGGTCTCACTAGGTTGCTGAGAGTCTTGTTAAATTGCTGAGGCTGACCTCAAATCTGCAGTCCTCCTGTCTCAGCCTCTCAAATACTGAGATTACAGGCGTGCACCACCATGCTTGGCTACGATGTGTTAAATCTTTCAAGCCTTCCTATAGTTTCCTTCAATTCACTGACCCTCCTCCTTGAATCCCTTCTCTGCCAGTCCAAAACCCAATACTGTTTACTTGAAGCCCCACACAAGTTCCATCTCCTCTCCCAAACCTTCCTTAACCTTTATGTAAAATCCACTTCCACTTTCCCCACAGCATCCGTAGTGAGCACCATATAACCTGTGTAATCTTCATACTCTTCCCTAATTTGATGGATGCTTATTCTGTCTTCTCAATTAGGTTTTAAGTTCCTTGAAAGTAGAGCCGTGCCTTTTCTTACTGCGAGGTGTTTAATAAAATCGTGGATGATGTGATCTGATTTGATTGCATTGTGGCAGTTTAAGTGGCCAACAGGTCAGAACGAGATGAGTTTCTTGCTCTGGGGTGGGTCATCTGTTTGGGTGAGGGCCTGAGGATGAAGGTACTCACCATAATGGGAGTCAGCCCTGCTAGGGCCTCTTTCTAATTTTGCCACTTACAGAGCAGATGACGGAGGAGGCAGTACTCCACCCCTCTCTGCCTTCTCTGGTGTCCATCTTTTCACCCCTTGGTTAGATGAGGAGCTATAAGATATGAATCCCTTCCTCAGAGGGGAGCTGTGATAATTACAGCTTGTAAAGCATTTTGTGATTCTTAGATATAAAAGGGCTAATTATTATGATCATTAATAATTCTTAATTTTTATCTTCTTCAAGGTAAATTATCCTTGCTTTAATTACACCCCCACCCAGCTGGTAATTACACCCCTGAGAGTCAGCAGATACTTTTATCTTACGTCATGTCAGGCAAGGTGACTGGCACGAGTGCCCAGGGAGAGCATTTCCAGCTTCTGCCCACTCCCCACTCTCGCTGTCACCGACAGTAGTTGAGGGTTCCTGACCATAGTATTTTATTTGGAAACAGGGTCTGGCTAAATTGCTGAGGCTGGCTTTGAACCCATAATCCTTCTGTCTCAGTCTCCCAAGTACTGGAATTATAGGTGTGAGCTACCATGCCTGGCCTTAAACTGGCCATAGATGTCAAGGCATTTGTTTTCTGTTCTATAATTGTGTTTCTGTCCTAACCAGTGGCTCCTCAATTTTGCAGAGCTTTGGGATTTGTCAAAAGACAGCCTGACAAATGAATTTAGTTTTTATAATTTAATAAATGTCATGAATGAAAGAAGCAGACATCTTTGACTAAGCAGTAGAGACTTCATGGAATTTACTCTATAAAGGTTTCCAGTTGCCATATAAAGGAAGGGCCATAGCTTCTCAAGGGTGGAAGTATATGTGACATTCTATATTTTTAGACTTAGTTCTATTTGTAGCAGAATGATAAACCATTCTTTGGGTTGAGATAAGAGAAGTTTCATCTAAGATTTAAAAACGTGTGTGTGTGTGTGTGTGTATGTGTGTGCTGGGGATTGAACCTAGGGGCATTCTACTTCTGAGCTACACCCCTAGCCCTATTTTATTTTGAAACAAGGTCTTGCTAAGTTGCTGAAGCTGGCTAGCCGGGTGCAGTGGCCCATACCTGTAATCTCAGTACTTGGGAGGCTAAGACAAGAGGATCACAGGTTCCCAGCCAGCTTCAGCTGCTTAGTGAGGCCCTCTGCAACTTAGGGAGACCATGTTTCAAAATAAAGAATAAAAAATAGGGCTGGGGGTGTAGCTTAGAGGTAGAATGCTCCTGGGTTGAATCTCCAGTACCAAAAAAAAAAAAATTTTTTTTGAGAGTTTTTTTTGCTTCTGTCAAAAAGCATAACATAAAGGAGGTTGGAAGCTGGGGCTTCATACTGAACAGATTCTTGGGGTGTAGAAGTAAAGGTCATGGCCATCCACATATGGATAGAGCATAGGTAGGCATGGGCCAGGATGGCTTGGAATGTTTCTCCAGGTTCAGATACTCAGTAACTACTCATGCCATGATATAGTTAGTAAGTGCTAATTTTTTTTTGAGGTACTGAGGATGGAACCCAGGAGCATTCTACGTCCAAGCTATACCCTCAGCCCTATTTTTTATTCTTTATTTTGAAACAGGGTCTCACTAAGTTGTGGAGGGCCTCATTAAGCAGCTGAGGCTGGTCTCGAACCCGGATCCTCCAACTCAGCCTCCCAAATGCTGGGATTACAAGCATGTGCCACCACACCCGGCTCAGTTAGTGCTAATTGTGAGTGTTTTTGCACCATGAATCCCTGTCCTGTACCCAGAGTAAGGACAGTGGAGGTAGGATGAAGCAGGAGACCATGAGGGAATGGAGGCTGAGAGTGACTTCCCTCTGACCCTTGGAGGGGTGTGTGCTTCTCAGAGCCTCCACTTCCCATTCCCCCCAGCATCCTTCTTCCAGTTTCTTTCCTGTGCTCATTTCTTTTTTTCAACTTCTCTTTTCCCCTTCCACCAGTAGAACCATTCTAAACACAGGTAGGAACTGGGATAGGGAAGAAGGGGTGTTGGAAGACCATGTGAATGAAGCCCTTGCTCTTTTGCCTCAAGTGAAGATCTGGCTGACTTCATAAGCATTAGTGAAAAGCACAAGACAGGCTGGTGTTCATTGGTTCTTCCTATAGGAAGGCTTTTTAGGTCCATATGTGTTTATTGAACCCTGAGTTCTACTCTAGGTATGGTACAAGGTACTGAAGCTCTTACCATGAGGTACTTTACCCTACCTCTTTTTAAAAAATTTTTATTTTTGGTACTAGAGATTGAACCCAGGGACAGTCTACCTCTAAGCTACACCCCCGACCCCCTTTAAAAAAGGGATTATAGGCATGCACCACCATGCTTGGCTACCCTACCTCTTAACAATTTAAAGTGGGGTGTGCTCCAATGAGAAAGGTTTGACTTCAAAATGGAGACTGTATGTTAGTAATCATCGTGTACAGTCGTCATTTGGTGTCCATGGGTTTGGTTTCAGGATCCTGTGGATACCAAAATCAAAGGATGCTTTGATTTGTCCTTTAAGTGGCACAGTATTTGTATATAACCTGTGTACATTTTTTCCTATAATCTTTTCATATAATAACTTATAGATTACTTATAACACTTAATGCAATGCAAATGCTATGCAAATAGTTGTTATACTATATTGTTTTCAGTGTAATATGGCTCAGTGCCTTGTTCTATGCCTGGAGTAGAATAGTGGGCTCAATAAATGTTTATGAACTCCAAGAGACTAACTGAGGGGAGAAACAAGACTCTTTTTCTTATAATTATTTCCTAAACAATATGGTACAGTATTTTTAAATAAAAAATAATGTAAACCTAGCCAGGCATGGTGGCACATGCCTGTAATCCCAGTACTTGGGAGGCTGGGACAGGAAGATCACAGGTTCGAGGCCAGCCTCAGCAACATAGTGAGGTTCTCAGCAATGTTTTCACATAAAAAATAAAATAGGGCTGGGCATTGTCTGGAGGTAGAGAATCCCTGAATTTCATCCCCAACAACACACACACACACACACACACACACACACACACACACACACACACACACACACACAGTGAGGGAGGACCGGTGTAGCTCGGAAGTAGAATGAATGTTAAAAGTTACTCAAATGATCATACAGTAAGCATTCATGTTAGCCTTTTAGCTACTCTATTAGATACGTAACTGGAACTTTTTAGCTCTTTTTCTTCCAGGCTTTTCCTTATCTGCAGATGAAGAGTGTTGTGGATGCGCTGCTTCCTTAGGTACGCGACCCAGCCCAACCTACCTCAGGGTTTTTTGCTGGCTTACTGTCAGTTCTGTGAATCATTTAAGGCTCATCTGTAACTACATCTTTTGAAAGTATTCCCAAAATTTTAAAAAGTGCTTTTGGCAGCACAACTTGGATCTTTGTAGTAAACTCTATTCTATGCGTACTACGAACAAATGGGGAATAATGGCAACTTCTCATAGGGCAAAAAATGCTTTCTTCTAGTATTAATGTAATCATTTCTTTCAGGATCAAGCCCACCTTTCTTTTTCTTTTCTTTTCCTTTCTCTTCTCTTCTCTTCTCTTCTCTTCTCTTCTCTTCTCTTCTCTTCTCTTCCCTTCCCTTCCCTTCCCTTTCCCTTTCCCTTTCCCTTTCCCTTTCCCTTTCCCTCCCTCCCTTCCTTTCTTCCTTCCTCCCTCCCTCCCTATGTGGCACTGGGGAGTGAACTCAGGGGTCTACTTCCAAGCTACTCACCCAGCTCTTTTTATTTTATTTTATTTATTTATTTTTGCAGTGCTGGGGATTGAACTCAGGGGCATTCTACCTCCGAGCTACACCCCCAGCCCTATTTTTTATTCTTTATTTTGAAACCGAGTCTCACTAAGTTGCAGAGTGCCTCACTAGGTAGCTGAGGCTGGCCGTGAACCCGGATCCTCCGGTCTCAGCCTCCCGAATGCTGGGATTACAAGCATGCGCCACCACGCCCAGCTTCTTTTTATTTTTTTGAAATAGGGTCTTGCTAGGTTGCTAAGGGTCTTCTTACATTGCTGAGGCTGACCGTGAACCTGCCATACTCCTATCTCAGCCTCCCAAGTACTAGGATTATAGGCATGCACCCAGCATCAGGTTATTTCAAAATCAGTTTTCAGAATTCTTTTGTTATACTTTTCCAAGTGCAAAACTCTTTGAAAACCTCTGAACACAGACCCTGAAATATTAGTTTACACACCCTCTTGTGCTCCATAAATGTCCACAGTGCCTTGCTACCCAGCTAATCAGAACCAAGTTAAGAACTACACTTGGTGAAAGGGAGTAAGCATTGGAGAGGCAAGATCCCCGGCATTCAGAAGATAAACAAATGGCCATGCAGTCCTGTTGTAATCTACATGCATTCTACAAGTTAAAGGAGAAAGGGCCTGGGCATGGTGGTGCATGCCGGAAATCCAAGTGCTTGGGCTTGGGAGGCTCAGATCAAAGTTTGAGGTCAGCCTCAGCAAGTTAGCGAGACTCTAGCAACTTAGAGAGATCTACTTCAAAATGAAAAAAAATAAATAAATAAAGTAAAAAAGAGTTGGCTGAGCTGGGTGTGATGGCACACCGTTGTAATCCCAATACTTGGAAGGCTGAGACAGGAGGATTGCAGGTTCGTGGCCAGCCTCGGCAACCTGTGAGGCCCTCTGCAACTTAGTGAGACCCTGTTTCAAAATAAAAGAATAAAGCTGGGCATGGTGGTGCACCCTTGTAATCCCAGTACTTGGGAGGCTGAGACTGGAGGATCTGGGTTCATGGCCAGTCTCAGCTACTTAGTGAGGCCCTCCGCAATTTAGTTGAGACCCTGTTTCAAATTAAAAGAATAAAAAATAGGACCGGGGGTGTAGAATTCCCCTGGGTTCAATCTCTAGTGCTATAAATAAATAAATAAGTAAATAAAGAATAAAATCAGGCTGGGGGATATAACTCAGAGGTAGAATACCCCCGGGCTCATTCCCAGAACCAAATAAATAAATAAATAAATAAATAAATAAATAAATAAATAAATAAATAAATAAATAAGCTGGCTGGGGGTTGTATGCCCTGGACTCAATCCCCAGTACAAAAAAAGTACAAAAAAGAAAAAAAAAAAGGGATGGGGGGGGGGAGAGAGACTGAGACTGAAGGCTTCAATGAGGAGATTGGGCTTGTTCTTGATACAATGAAGGGATTTCAGGCAGGCCAAGGGGAATGCACTCATTCCAGGCATTTTGAGGAAAGACCAGGTGAAGGAAGTGGCAATGTGTGTTGTATGAAAAAGATAGTTGACCAGTATGTTTACAGAGAAATAGTCTTGTTGACAAAGGGATGTATGTTTCCTTGGTCCTTTCAAAGTCTGACCTTTCAGAAAGGAATGTTGGCTTTGATCATCCATCTGTTCATTTAGGAGGAAACTCAGTTCAACAAGATGCAGGTTCCATGAAAGCAGGTTCAGTGTCTGTTCAATATTGATTGAAAGAATGAATGGAACACATTTATGTGTCATGTACAAAACCATATATAGATGCCGTGACCAGTGTGTAACCCTGTTAGAATTCAGAAGTCACTTTTTGATGGGGAGATTAGGAAGAGGAGGTATAGAAATGAGACGTTTGAGAGAAGTCACAGTGAGCCATAGGAGAGCACTAGGGCACAGTTTATCTTTCTAAATCTACCTGGGAGTACTGAATGGGTGGTTTGATTGTCAGGACACTGCAGATGAGAGTGAGAATGAGAAGAACAGAGTCTTGACATGAAAAATAACATCCTAGCCCTTCCTACGCTGGCTGGCCAGTGCTTTCTTTTGGAGATTAAAAGCAAAGGTTG
>PVLC010038341.1:0-14805 GCA_004027655.1 Graphiurus murinus | reverse complement strand
ACAAATGGTGTTGGCAAAACTGGTTAACCATATGCAGGAAACTGGAAATAAACCCCACTTTCTCACCCTGCACAAGAGTCAACTCAAGGTGGATCAAGGACCTGGAAGTCAGACCAGAGACCTTGCAGCTACTTGAAGAGGGCATAGGACCAACACTTGAACATATAGGCACAGGTAAAAACTTTCTCAACAAGACCCCCAAAGCACAAGCAGCTCAAAGGAAGATCAATACGTGGGATTGCATTAAACTGAAGAGCTTCTGCAGAACAAAGGAAACTATCAAGAACCTCAACAGAGAGTCTACAGAGTAGGAGAAAATTTTTGCCAGTTACACTTCAGATAGAGGTCTAATATCTAGGATATACAAAGAACTCAAGAAAATCGCAACTAAGAAAGCAAATAACCCAATCAGAAAATGGGCAAAGGATCTAAATAGACACTTCACAAAAGAAGAAATACAAATGGCCAATAAGTGTATGAGGAAATGTTCCACATCATTGGCAATCAGGGAGATGCAAATCAAAACTACCCTGAGATTTCACCTAACTCCAGTCAGAATGGCAATCATAAAAAACACGAACAACAACACCTACTGGCAAGGGTGTGGAGAAGTGGGAACCCTAATACATTGTTGGTGGGAGTGCAAACTTGTGCAACCACTGTGGAAAACAGTATGGAGGATCCTAAGACGAATGAGAGTGAATCTACCATATGACCCAGCAATTCCACTACTGGGTATATACCCAAAAGAATGGAAACCAAACTATCAGACCGATGCATGTGTATCTATGTTTATAGCGGCTCAATTCACAATAGCCAAACTCTGGAAGCAGCCAAGATGTCTATCCACAGATGAATGGATTACAAACCTATGGGATATATACACAATGGAATTTTACTCAGCCATAAAAAAGAACAAAATCATGTTCTTTGCAGGGAAATGGATGCAACTGGAAAACATTATGTTAAGTGAGATTAGCCAGTCACAAAGAGTAAAGAAGCATATGTTCTCCCTAATATGCGGATGCTAGGGAGAAGATGGGGCATAAGAGGGTCCCCAGATGAAAAGGAGTGATCCTCGATAAGCAAAGAAGTTGATTTAACTGAAGGGAATGGACGGGGGGGTGGGGCGGGGGGGAGCATCCTAAGGCACATGATGTACTTACACAATTATATCAAGATCACTCAGTGAACTGAACTTGAGAGGGAGGGAGGGCGAGGGAGCAGGGTGGGAATTGGGGAAAGGGTCAGATGAGAAATGTGTGCACATTTGTCTTTATCAATTTGTACCTAACAAAAATGTATATATACAAAGCACGAATTATTACAATAAAAAAATAAAATAAAATAAATAACTGAAAAAAAATTTCCCCTCTTTTACACAGAATTGCAACTTTATTTTTTGTTTTGTTTTCTTTTTATTTATTTTTTATTTGGTGCATTGTAATCATATATCTTTGTGAGGTACAAGCTGGTAGAGGCATACATGCACACATTACTCATTTAAACCCTTTCCAATTCCCACCCCATTCCCTCTCCCCTACTTTCCTCTTGTGTTCGGCTTAGTGGCTGACTTTGATATGTTTGTGAATGTACATCATGTGCATTAGGGTGTTTCCCTCACCCTCCTCTCATTTCCCTCTGTTAGGTCACCTTCTTTGCTCATCTAAGGTTTCTCTTTCTTTCTCTAGAGTCCCTTATTTGACACACTTTCTCACTTCAGTATATTAGGGTGAACATCTGATTTCTTACTTTTTGTGACTGGCTAATCTCACTTAGCATAATGTTTTCTAGCTCCCTCCATTTCCCTGCAAATGACATGATTTTGTTCTTCTTTATGGCTGAGTAAAATTCCATTGTATACACATCCCATAATTTTGTAATTCATCTGTTGATGGACATCTTGGCTGGTTCCATAGTTTGGCAATTATAAACTGCATAGCTATACACATAGGTACACATGCATTAGTCTGGTAGTTTGGTTTCCATACTTTGGGGTACATAGGTGTTATTGTATCATATGGTAGGTTCATTCCCATTCGTCTGAGGATCCTCCATACTGTTCTCCAAGTGGTTTCACTAATCTGCAATCCCACCAACAATGTATTAGAGTTCCCAATTCTCCACACCCTCGCCAGCATTTGTTGTTGTTTGTGTTTTTAATGATTGCCATTCTAATTAAGGTTAGGTGAAAATTCAGGGTAGTCTTGATTTGCATCTCTCTGATTGCTAATGATGTTGAACATTTCCTCAGACATTATTGACCATTTCTATTTCTTCTTTTGTGAAGTGTCTATTTAGTACTATGAAACCAACATCACAAATAATACCAAAATCAAATAAAGACAACTCAAGAAAACAAAACTATAGGCCTATATCATTAATGAACTTGGATGCAAAACTGCTAAACAAAATAATAGTGATGTGCATTCAAAACCTCATCAAAAAAATATACACCATGACCAAGCTGGGTTCATCCCAATGATGCAAGGCTGGTTCAACATACAAAAAATAAGCCACGTAATTCACCACATGAACAGAACCAAAGACAAAAACCACATGATCATTTCAATAGATGCTGAAAAAACATTTGATAAAATCCAACACCCATTCATGCTAAACCCACTGGGGAGAATCAGAATAGAAGGAACATACCTCAACACCTTAAAGGCAATATACAATAGGCCCACGGCGAACATCATATTAAATGGGGGAAAACTGCAAAGTTCCCACTAAAATCAAAAACAAGACAAGGATGCCCACTATCACCAATTCTGTTCAATATAGTACTTGAGACTCTAGCCAGAGCAATAAAGCAAGAGAAGGAAATCAAGGGAGTACCAATAGGAAGGGAAGAACTAAAACTGTCCCTATTTGCAAATGGCATGATACTATATTAGAAGACCCAGCAAACACAACCAAAAAACTTATAGAACTGATAAGCAAATTCAGCAAAGTGTCTAGATACAAAATCAATCTTAAAAAATCAGAAACTTTCCTATATGCCAACAATAAATCCAATGAAAAAGAAATCCAGAAAACAATTTCACGCATGATATTGCCCTGAAAAATAAAATGCTTAGGAATAAATATAACCAAGGTAAAAGACCACTACAAGGAAAACTATAAAAAGCTGAAAAAAGAAATTGAAGAAGACCTCAGAAGATGGAAAGATCTTCCATACTCTTGGATAGGCAGAATAAATATCATCAAAATGACCATACTCCCAAAAGTGATCTACAGATTCAATGCTAAATCCATTAAATTACCAAGATCCCTCCTCACAGACATAGAAAAATCAGTCCTTAAATTCATTTTGATAAACAAAATGCCCAGAATAGCCAAAGTAGTTCTCAACAACAAGAACCATGCAGAAGGCATCACAATACCTGACTTCAAACTATACTACAAAGCCATAGTAATGAAAAAAGTATGGTATTGGCACAAAAACATACAACAGACACATAGACCAATGGAGTGGAATAGAACACTAAGAAATAAAACCATACACTTACAGCCAATTGATATTTGACAAAGGAGTCAAAAATATACATTTGGAAAAAAGATATTCTCTTCAATAAATGGTGTGGGCAAAACTGGTTAATCATATACAGAAAAATGCAAATAAACCCCACTTTCTTACCCTGCACAAGAGTCAATTCAAGATGGATCAAAGATCTGGAAGTCAGACCAGAGACTTTGCAGCTACTTGAAGAAGGCATATGTCCAACACTTCAACATATAGGCACAGGCAAAAACTTTTTCAAGACCCCAAAGGCACAAGAAATCCAAAGGAAGATCAATTGATGGGACTGTATTATAGTGAAAAACTTCTATGCAGCAAACGAAACTATCAAGAGCCTCATCTGAGAGCCCTCAGAATGGGAGAGAAATTTTACCAACTACTCCTCCAATAGAGGACTAATATCTAGAATATACAGAGAACTCAAGAAACACACTGCTAAGAATTGCAACTTTAAATATGTCTCTGTGATTTGTTTTAGTTTATAATATTTACTAATGTCATTTATTTTTGTATACCTAAAGTAAAGCTAGTATAACACACACACACACACACACACACACACACACACACACACACACACACACTCAATCTATGAGAAGCCAATTAAAACAAGAATCTAGAACTACCTCTGACATTATAGAATACTAAATATTATATCTTACCGTAAGGTGCTTTTTCCAAATTTGGTGCCTGAGTTCTATTTAAATTCTGATTTGACTAAACCATGAATAAGTATAGTAGTCATGGATAGTTCCTATTTAAAATTAGGCATAGTTTAGATAAGATTGATGATGTTTCCATTTAATATGAATTTTCTGGAGTATATAAAAACACTAATCTTACACTTTTTCTTTTACTTTTAAATAGAAGTTGTAACCATATCCACACCTTGTTTGGAAAGAAATATCAAAGGTTTTAATTGATGTCTTATATTATCTTACATAAAACTTACACTCTAATTTCTATCAGTTCAGATTAAAGCAATTAGAATCAAGTTAAATAGCTTTCTAAAAAAATCTATGGGCACTAGATAATGGGTCATAGGAGGAATGGTTCTAGAGGAAGAAGATAATAGGTCCTAGATAACAGATCTAGATGAAGAAGGAGAAACCTTAGATGAGCAAAGAAGAGACCAAACCGAGGGTGATGGGAGGGGGGAGAGGGAAACGCCCTAATGGACATGATGTACATTCAAAAATGTATCAAAGTCAATCACTAAACTGAACACAAGAAGGAGGAAGGGGGAAGGGAATGGGGTAGGAATTGAGGAGGGGTTAAATGAGTGCTGTGTGCATTTATGCCTCTACCAGCTTGTACCCCATTAAGATGTATGATTATAATGCACCAATAAAATTTTTAATTGCAATTAACTTTATGTATTTCATTGGAAAGTTAAATGTCACTTAACGATGAATCCAGAATGCTATTTCCTTAATGATTTGATCACAATAGGATTCCTTGATTATAACTGGGACATATATATTTCACTGATAATATGCTCATTTTTCCCATGTTAAAAATTCTTAGAATTAGAAAATTATTTTACAACAAATGTCATCTTGCCATTGCCATATTTTTTTAGGAAAATAAATGTCTCTGAAATTGGTTGTACTACAGATTCAGTGAAGTATGGCATATTTGGAGTTTTTAATTTATTGCATTCTGTTATTTATCAACAGGAGCCCAGGAGAACTTGCATAAAATAATACGGATTTTTGCTAGAGGGAAATAATGATAATTTCTTTATGCTCACCAAGATCTTCCTTTGTTATGGCTTTAAGAGAAACTATTTTATTTTATTATGGTTTGCTTGCTTTAAGGTTGATACAGGCTAAAATGTCAGAAATTTTTACATGTAGAATGAGCTGTATCCACTGGAGTTTTGTCTAACCTCAAGGGAGTTTGAATACATGAGTTTTAGGGTATTTTGTTTTGTTTTGATTTATTTTGTTTTGTATTTCTTAGACCATCCATTTTATCAGGCTGATCATAATATTTGAATTAGTTCATGCTACTAAGGCTCATCATTCTCAGGTTTGCCTCTATCTAAATAACCTTAAGTACTGATATAGTCTTTTGTATTCTTGGAATGTATGGTCAACTTAAAGGGTAAGATGAAAATGGAAATAAACCCCAATTTCTCACCCCACACAAGAGTCAATTCAAGATGGATCAAAGACCTGGAAGTCAGGCCGTAGACCTTGCAGTTACTTGAAAAGGGCATAGGCCCAACACTTCAACACATAGGCACAGGTAAAAACTTTCTCAATAAGACCCCAAAAGCACAAGCAACTCAAAGGAATATCAATACATGGGATTGCATTAACCTGAAGAGCTTCTGTGCAGCAAAGGAAACTATCAAGAACCTCAACAGAGAGCCCACAGAGTGGGAGAAAATTTTTGCCAGCTACTCCTCTGATAGAGGATTAATATCTAAACTTCTTTTAATTCCCATATGAGCTTCCTAGGTCCATCACGGTTTGGATTGCCAATCAAATGAAACATAATTTACTTTTCAACTTCTTTGTTATTGATATATATCTAAAAGTGGCAATTTGTATTTCCTTAGATGGGGATGAAACAAAACATGCTGGGACACAAGGGCAGTTTAAGTGAAGTAACAGAGGTAGGGATGTCTGGGAGATAATGAAAAGATATGTTTGGTTGAAGCACAAGAAGACTTGTGTGGGGAGAGAGTTAGGGTGCTATGGTTTAGGTAAGTGTCCCACAAGAACTTATGTGTTAAAGCTTGGTCCTCAGTTAGTGGAACTTTTTAGTTATGGTGCCTACTTGGAATACTGTCATATGAGAGGCATATCCTTTAAGGAGCTATTGGGACCCTAGCCCCTCCCCTTTCCCTGTTTGCTTCATGGCCACAATGAAGTGAGCAGCTTACTCTACCACACACCCCCTTACTATGATGTATTGACTTGCCACAGTTAACTCAGATATTTTGTCACAGTGATAGGAAGCTAACACAGTGAGAAAAAGGTGGAAAAAATGGATAATGGCTAGATTTAGGGGTCTAATAAATGTATGGTTTATTTAACTTCATTATTTGATGGGAGCTATAAAGGCTTTTAGATAAAGTAAAGATTAGGAAATTGCTAAAAAGATGACTTAAAGTTAAATTATTATTCTAAAAAAAAAACAACATTTTTAGCCAGGAGTGGTGATGCACACCTATAATCTTAGTACTTGGGAGGCTGAGATGGGAGGATCACTGGTTTGAGTCCAGCCTCAGAAACTTAGCAAGACCCTCAGCAACTTACTGAGACCCTGTTTCAAAATAAAAAGTAAAATATGGCTGAGGGTGTAGCTCAGAGTTAGAATGACCCCTGGGCTCAATCCCCAGTACCACCACCACCACTAAAACAAACATAGCAGTTTAGATGATGACTTTAGATTTAAATTTTGTAACAATGATTTAAGCCTAAGTATTTACTTTCAAATTCTTCTCAAAACTTCTAAAAGAAAAAAGTGCAACAAAGATGGAAAATGCATAATAATATCAAACACGAAATCTTCAGAAAAATTTTGGAAATGAATCAGATGTGATCTGATTGTGTAAGGACTAATCAGTATGAATTAGTCTTCATTTCAGTGATGGAATAACATTGGTAAGCTTCCGGCAAGTGTGTTCCAAGAAAGTTCTGGGAAAATACCTAACTCCTGGGCACAGGGAATAAGGGGCATGACAGTCTATGCCTCTAGCAGGTTAAAAACAAGATTTGAGGAGTTCCACCATGACCTTTCATGCTAGCTAATTATGGAGACAATAAACCAAAATGAATCACTCTATTAGAGAATAGTGGACTTTTATTTTTTATTTTTTTTCATTTTTTCATGGTATTGGGGATTGAACCCAGGGACTACCTACCTCTGAGCTATACCCCAGCCCATTTTTATTCCTTTATTTTGAAACAGAGTCTCACTAAGTTGCAGAGAGCCTCTCTAAGTTGCTAGGCAGGCCTTTAATCCATGATTCTCTTGTCTCAGCCTCCCAAGTACTGGGATTACAAGCATGCACCACCACGTCTTACTTAGAATAGTGGACTTTTAAAAGATAAACTGAATATAGAAAGTGAATGTACATTCTTCACAACCTTGCAGACCAGCATAGTTCTTTCACAGTGAACTGTCCCTAAAATTGGCCGCCATATTTTCCTTCAAAAATGGTGGCTATTATAACAGCATAATGTATATGTATACAATTGTCATATATAAGGCAATTGTGCATTTTTACCCAGTTAAATCCTATTTCCTAAGAATGGGAACAAATTTAAAGAAGAGAACAAAACACCTAGCTTTAGCAGAGAATTACCTTAACAACTCCACTATTTTCAAATGCTTGAGGAAAAGGATAAAGTCTTTAAGTATCAGGCCAAATAAATGATATTAAAGGAAAAAAGATAAGAAGGGATATTTATTAGTGAAAATCTCAGAGGGGCGAAATATACTACATAGATAATATGAAAATAATTTCCAGAGTTTATACAAGGCTAGAGTCTTCAGACTTAAAAAAAACTCTTCAAGTTCTTTTTTTTTTATTCTCCTATCTTGTCCCTAGACTTTTATTTACTTTTATTTTTTTTTCGGTACTGGGGATGGAACCCAAGAGCATTCAACCTCCAAGCCACATCCCTAGCCCTATTTTTTATTCTTTATTTTGAAACAGGGTCTCACGAAGTTGAGGAGGGCCTCACTAAGCAGCTGAGGCTGGCCTCGAACCCAGATCCTCCAGTCTCAGCTTCCCAAATGCTGGGATTACAAGCATGTGCCACCACGCTTAGCTTCTTCAAGTTCTTAACAAAGATAACTCTAAAAAAAAAGAGAGAGACACTACGCTGAAATTTCTGTATGTAAAACTCATACAATATGTTAGGTAAGTTATCAGCAAAGGGGGAAAAAGTAATTTGACAATACTAAATACCAGAATATGCTAATAAAATTTTGATAAATAATGTATATTATTATCTAATTATGGACCCTTTTCCTGGAAAAACGCACATATACTTATTCATACAATGAGTTGCTAAGTTTGCATAGTTCATAGTCCCTGACACCTATTCACATATTCTAGATGGTTCAGTGGCGTTCAAAGAAATGGGTTTTTGAGAGATTTTCATGTATGAATCCACCTTGCAATAAAGTTACACTATGTTCATATGAGAGAGCAACAATTTTAGAAATTAAGAATGAACCAATCTGTGTATATTGCCTGATAAAACATACTCATGGCAGTATGTTTGATTTCCTGGCGGCAATGAGGAGCACAAGTTGTGGCATGTGCAGGGGTGAAGTCAGCATCTCTTACCCACCACCCCTTCCCCTGCCCAAAGCCGTGCTCCAGGACAGCCTGACACGAGCCCCTCTTGCCCTACTCCAGATGTGTGTTCAATTCCTAGACTGAGGGAGGGAGGGAAGGAGGGAAACAGGAGGACATTAAAAGTGATGTTATACCATGTCAAATCATTTGTAAAATTCATAATTCCAGAAGAAAAAGTAAACCATAAATACTTGCAAAAAGAGGTCACATGCAAATGAATTGAAAATTAGTAAAGATATTAACAAGATGAAGCAAGGTGAAGATATTGACAAGATGACAATCATGAACAGAATATAATTGTTAGGGCATGAAATCTATGATCATTCAAGTAAAGAGCAAAATAAGTGTGTTGGTGAGACAGAACAATAAATGAAATTATACTCCCTGATAATAGCAAGAAATAATAAAGAAAGAGCATATGTAAATGCAAAGTTTAAAAATAAAGGATATAGAATAAGCCCAGTGTGGTGACACACACCTGTAATGCCAGTGCTTGGGAGGCTGAGACAATGCCATTCTTCACAGAACCAGAAAAAAAAATCTTGATATTTACATTGAAGTACAAAAGACCCCAAATAGCCAAAGCGATCCTGAGAAAAAAAGAGCAATACTGGAGGCATCATAATACCTGATTTCAAAATATACTGCAGAGCCATAGTAATAAAAACAATATGTTATTGGCATAAAAACAGACATATAGACCAATGGAACAAAATGGAAAGTTCAGAAATAAATTCATACACCTACAGCCAACTGAGTCTCAGCTAAGTTTCCAGAAATATACATTGGAGAAAAGATAGCCTCTTTAACTGGGTGCAGTAGCACATACCTGAAATCCCAGTAGTTGGTAGGCTAAGACAGGAGGATCATAGGTTCGAGGCCAGCCTCAATAATTTAGCGAGATACTCAGCAACTTAGTGAGACCCTATTTCAAAATAAAAAATAAAATCTGACTAAGGGTGTTGCTCAGAGGTAGAATATCCCTGGGATCAATTCTAAGTAATAGGGGGAAAAAAGGCTGTTTTACAAATTGTACTGGGAAAACTGAATATCCATAAGTAGAAGATTGAAACATGACTCCTATCCCTCATTCTGAACAAAAGTCAACTCAAAATGGATTAAATAATTTAATATAAGACATAAAACTCTGAAACTACTAGAGGAAATCAAGGGAAATTCTTCAAGATATTGATGTGGGTAATGATTTTCTAGATAGGATTACAAAAGCACGGAAAACAGAAGCAAAAATTGACAAATGGAATTACATTAAACTAAATAGCTTCTTCACAGCAAAGGAAACAATCAATAGAGTAAAAATATAACCTACAAAATGGGGGAAGATATTTTCCTACTATACATATGACCCAAGATTAAAATTCAGAACATATAAAGAACTCAAAAAACTGAACACCAACAACAAAAACAAGTAATCTAATAGAAATGGGCAAATGATCTTCACAGACAGTTATCAAAAGAAGTATAAATGGTCAATAAACAAGTAAAAATGTTCAATATCTTTAATCATCAGGGAAATTTAAATCAAAACTATCTTATCCCAGTCAGAATGGCCATAATAATAATATTTTTTTAAAAAACAGAGTGTGGTGGCACCTACCTATAATCTTAGTACTTAGGAGGCTGAGTTAGGAGGATTGAGGTTCGAGGCCAGAACACAATAGCTTAGCATAACCCTGTTTCGATATAAACAATTAAAATGGATGGGGATCACTGGATTCAGAGTCCAGAGTGCTCACCATTACACCATGGAAGGATCTAAATAGACACTTCACGAAAGAAGAAATACACATGGCCAATAAATGTATGAGGAAATGTTCTACATCATTAGCAATCAGAGAGATGCAAATCAAAACTACCTTGAGATTTCACCTAACCCCAATTAGAATGGCAATCATCAAAAACACAAACAACAACAAATGCTGGAGAGTATGTGGAGAAGTAGGAACCCTAATACATTGTTGGTGGAATTGTAGATTAGTGTGACCACTTTGGAAAACAGTATGGAAGATCGTCAGACAAATGGGAATACCTACCATATGATCCAGAAATACCACTTCTGGATATCTACCCAAAAGAATGGAAACCAAACTATCAGACTAATGCATGGGTATTTATGTTTATAGCTGCACAATTCACAATTGCCAAACTATGGAACCAGCCAAGATGTCCATCAACAGATGAATGGATTACAAAACTATGGGATATGTACACAATGGGATTTTACTCAGCCATAAAGAAGAACAAAATCATGTCTTTTGCAGGAAAATAAATGAAACTGAAAAAAACATTATGCTAAATGCGATTAGCCAGTCACAAAAAGTAAAAAATTGTATGCTCTCCCTAATATGCGGAAGCTAGGGAGAAAGTAGTACATAAGTGGGGCTCTAGACAAAGAAGGAAATACCTTAAATGAGCAAAGAAGTTGACTTAACTGAAGGTGATGGGAGGCACCTTAATGCATATAGTATACTTCCACAAACATATCAATCACTAAACTATACTTGAGAAGGATGGAGGAGGAGGGAGTGGGGCAGGAATTGGAGAAAGGTTAAATGAGAGATGTGTGCATGAATGCTTTTACCAGCTTGAACCTAACAAAGATGTATAATTACAATGCACCATTAAAAATAAATAAGTAAATAGATGGGGATATAGCTCAGATGTAGAATAACCCTGGGTTCAACCCACAGTACCACAATAATAAAATAAAATAAAACAAATGCTGGCAAAGATGTCAAGAAAAACAAACTCCCATACATTGTTGGTGGGAGGGAAATTAGTAGAACAGTATAGAAGATAATATGGACTTTCTTTAAAACCGTGAAGATAGAACTATCATATTATTCAGATATTTTACTCCTAGTATATATCCAAAGAAAAATAGAGTAGAATAAAAAATAGATGTCTGTATTACCAAAGTTTATTGTGCCACTATTCATAAACCCCAATATATGAGATCAGATCAGGTACCTCTCAACAGATGAATGGATAATATATATATATATATATATATGTATATATATCAATTGATTATTATTATTTAGCCATACAAAGAATGAAATGAAATTCTGTCATTAGCATAAAAATGGATGTAGATTAGTGTGACCACTTTGGAAAACAGTATGGAAGATCCTCAGACAAATGGGAATGAACCTACCATATGATCCAGCAATACCACTTCTGATGGAGCTAGAGGATATAATGTGTAGCCAAAGAAGCCAGATACTTCTGTGCCCATCAGGAAAGTCTTTAGTTTCCTTGAACTGTATACTAATTTCCTATTGTTGCTTTAACAAAATACCACAAATTTAATGAATTAAAACAATACAAATTTATTATCTTATAGCTTTGGGTGTCAAAAGTCTGAAATGTATTTTATAAGGTGGATCACAGGTTAAAATCAAGGTGTTAGTAGAGCTACATTCCTTCTGGAGGCTTAATGGAAGAATTCCTTGCCTTTTCCAGAACTGAAATGGTGCAAGTAAATGAAAGGGCCTTCCACTTGGCAAATTATTATTATTATTTCCTTGGCAGATTCTGACTTTCTTGCTTCCCTGTCTCCTCTTGTAATTATATTGGTCCTACTTTCCCTATGTACCTGGGATTACAGATGTGTACCACCACACCCAGCTTGCACTTCTCTTTATGAGGCAGTCTGACATAGAATTTCCATCATTTCATTTTTGGGGTTGACAATCTAGAAGCAATTAAAGCTTGTATAATTAGGTGGGGGGAAAAGGCAATTCCTAACAGCTACAGCTGTAGGAAAATTCCTGATAAAAGTACAGATATTGCCGGGCGTGGTGGCGCACGCTTGTAATCCCAGCATTTGGGAGGCTGAGACCAGAGGATCCGGGTTCGAGGCCAGCCTCAGCTACCTAGTGAGGCACTCCGCAACTTAGTGAGACTCAGTTTCAAAATAAAGAATAAAAAATAGCGCTGGAGGTATAGCTCAGAGGTAGAACGCCCCTGAGTTCAATCCCCAGTACCGCAAAAAAAAAAAAAAAAAAAGTACAGATATTATATTCTCCTCATTTCTTTTCCATCCTCTATCCACTTTTCCACATCCTTCACTATACATTTTTTAGAAGAACTGGATGCTGAGTTACAACTCTTCACTACAAATTTCCTGACTTGAGCTTTAGGTGATGACTTTCATCTTTCTTTAAGCAGCAAAAAAGAGGAATACTTATAACTTTTTAAATCCTGAGAAGCTAAATTAGAAAGATATATATTCTGAGGCTAGATGGTACTTTTCTTTAGAATTTACAAGGTTTGATATATTGTTCAAATCACTGAGTCACATAGTGATAAAGTCCATCACAATGAGATGTCCAAATAACAGCTGGTTTTGGGCAACATATGGGAGGGTAATTTTATCTGCTAGTCTAGGATGGGATTTCAGCTCTTTTGTTAGTTGTTGACATACTCTACCTACCTGTCAGTATATGGGCTGTTATTTCTTAAAGCTATCCTTCATGATTGGCTTCGATGGATCCATGGAGAAGAGCCACTACCTTAACCTTATCTGGATAATGTAATAGTATGGGAAAAGTTTACAGGTAGACAAATTCAAGTCTGTGTTTGCTTACAGGTCAAAAGAAAAAGGAAAGAAAAATAAACAAATATATAAAAAGAAGAATAAATCAGCAAACATTCCAAAACAGAATATTATTTTCCTAGAAATGTAGTTGTTAAACATTTTTACCACTACACCATTGCTAATACGATCTGTTTCTAATTATTGTTCATAAATGTAGTAGTTGAGAGCATGGGCTCAGAACTTAGATTAGTTAGAATTTCTGAGACACCAAATATAAAGCACTTACCACAATGCAATTCATATAGAAGATACCTTTTAAATGCATAATTATCCACTGTATTATTTGTTATTGTTCTCTCTGATTTGTTGAAGACATAATTGTAACATGATGATGATCCACACTGACTTCATCTCTTACAATATGTACCAACAGATTTTTTCACATCATAGTTCACCTTTTCCAAATGTTTTTCCATACTGCTATATAAATGATCTTTACAGAATTCATTTTGATCATGTCACATCCTGACTATTTCAATAGCTCTCTATTAATTTCAAATAAAAATTCAAATTTCTCAGCAAACCATTTATTGCTTGCCCCTGCCTCATCTCATACCACTCTCTGATTTACATTACACCCTAAATTCTAGGTCTACTGAATTACTTGACCTCTTCCAAAATGTCATCCCAACTATTTTGCTTGGATATATCATCAAATTCTAATCCATATGATTCTCTTTTATGTAAATGATACTTCTAAGACAGTTTTTTTACATTTCCTGCATAAACTATATCTATTTTCTTTCTTCATATCATGTCTTTGGGCTTAACAAAAACTGGGCTAAAGGAAGTGGTAGTGTTGGCCTTTATGAAATAGAAAGACTAGGAATATTTAAATAGAAAAACGGCCAATGAAATATAATAAAATACAAACTTAGAATACGGATAAGAAATCAGAGACATAAATATGGAGAGGAAAATTGGCTTAGACTGATGAGGGTACAAAAAGGAAGGAGAAAGAAGAAAGAAAATTAATTTTAATTCAATATCAGGCAGCCGCCATCTGAGAAACCTATTTTGAAAATGGTAGCTAGCCATAAAGAGGCGATATATAAAATTAGACCAAATTTGGGGCAGTATAAATGTTGACCCTATCTCCATAGTCTAGAGCAAACATTGAATGTGTTTCTCCTAGTCTGTTGCTTTTTGTGAAATTCCTTAGTGAGAGTCCATGGTTAAGAGGGACTTCATTTTTTTTTTTTTTAATTTTTTAATTTTTATTGTAGTAATTCGTGCAATATAGCGTACATCTTTGTTAAGTACAAATTGTTAACAACATATTTGCACACAATTCTCATTTGACCCCTTCCCCGATTCCCTCCCCATTCC
>PVLC010038340.1:0-14635 GCA_004027655.1 Graphiurus murinus | reverse complement strand
AGGTAGAATGCCCCTGAGTTCAATCCCCAGTACCGCAAAAAAAAAAAAAAAAAAAAGCTGAATTTTCCCTAAGAGATCTGAAGAGGAGTCTCCAACAGCACACACGAACCTTGTCCTGAGCACGGCAGCAATGAGGCTGCCCCAAGTATTCCTGTCACGCCGGGGTGGCACCAGCAGAGGAAGCAGGTCCAAGGCGACCACACAGTGGCATGGCGGTGCACGCTCTGCCCCAGCCTGGTTTGGTCAGCTGAACTGCCTCTTCCCAGAATTTGGGCAGAAAGTCTTGGAGTAGATGGAATACGGAAACCAGCACTTCTGTGAAGGAAGCCATCCAGGGAGGCAGAGGGGAACAAGGAGAGGTTGGGGAGGGCGAGGAAGCGGGAGACAGGCAGATGCACACGAGAATCTGGAGCTGTCTTGGGGTGCAAGAGCCTGCCCTTCAGATCCTTCCTTCCATTCACCTAATGAATATTTGCTGAGTACATACAGTGTGCAGGCCAGGCCTTGACCCCCAGACAGAGAAATGAAACAGACCTCCACAGAGCCAACTGTCCAGCGCAGGAGACAGGCCACAAGTAGGAACACAAGTGAAGAAGTAGAAATGTAGAGTTCTGGAGGAAATGAGCCGAAGGGGCTCGCTTAGATCATTTAGGTAGCACCCGTGTGTGAAAAAATGACCGTTGAGTGGGATCATTCAATTATTCATTTGTTCGTTCATTCACTGATATTTATTAAGCACTCACCACCTGCTACGTGTTGCTTGGAGGACTAGGGATGGAGGGGTAAGAAAGCTCTTCCGCCTGGGTATTCCTGGAGGGAGGTTCTGGGCAAAAATTACCAGCTCTATAGCCGGGCGTGGTGGCGCATGCTTGTAATCCCAGTACTTGGGAGGCTGAGACAGGAGAATCCAGGTATGTGGCCAGCCTCAGCTACTTAGTGAGGCCCTCCGCAACTTAGTAAGACCCTGTTTCAAAATAAAGAATAAAAAATAGAACTGGGGATGTAGCTTGGAGGTAGAATGCTCCTGAGTTCAATCCCCAGTACTTGAAAAAAAAATTACAAGCTCTTTGCAGGCCATGCGGGCTGGCCGAGAAACCTTCTGGGTAAGAGCAGGGTGGTAAGCTCCAGCCAAGTGCAGGAGGCTCTGCCGAGAGAGGGGCAAAGCCTGGGGGCTGTGGGGCAGAAAGGAGGCCGGGGGGTGAGAGTGGCCAAGGAGGGCCGGCGGGTCCGGAGCAGCCTCGGAGGCACTGTCGGGGTGACGGCAGAAGCCGCTGCAGGGCTCGGCACAGCAATGGCGGGTCCGCCGAGTGCTTTTCAAAGAAGCCCCCTGGCTGTACTGCGGAAGGATGAAGAGAAGAACCGGGGACACCAGGAGGGGACAACGGCAGCTTGACGCGGGTGGCTGGCGGAGTCAGGAGCTGACAGGATCTGCTGGTGGGCTGGACATGAGAGGGGAGGGAAGGGGAGCTAAGGAAGGAGGAAAAGACGGAGGGAAAATCACTTCCCGTGTTTGCTGAGTTTAGGAAACCTTTGAAATCACTAAGCGAGACGTCTGGTGTAGTTCAGACCTGGCCTCACGCTGAGGACTGGCTCCAGGGAGTTCCATTTCAGGAACGGTCCCCACAGGCCCTCTTCTGTGAGTGGCCTGCACGCCCCAGCGGCACAGCCCTGCTCTTCCTGGAAAGAGGTGGGCCCGTGGACTTGGACAGGAGCGGCCCCCACGACGAGACAGATTCCAGACCTGGTGAAGGCGGTGCCCACGGGCCTGGCCACTTGCATTGGAGTGGTACCACAGTGCCCTCTGGGGCAAACTTGGCCCTGTTAAATCTCCATTTCTGCTGTCAATACCCGGTTAGGCAGCACTTGGCTTTTTAATATTTCGTCTGTAGGATGTATGCCAACTTGACCTTGATGTAGGAAATTTTAATTCAAATCAATACGTGGACAAGGTCACTTTAAAATCCAATTAATATGAATGGAAAAATATGCCCCACAGTTCTGCAAGCTGAAAATGGAACAGTTGCAAGTTAACAACTACAAAGGAAACGTCCGTCCTGCCTGGGCTCTTCTGCTTGGAGAACACGCTACCTGGGCCCTAAATCCACGTGGCACTTAGCATCCCCAAACCTTTCTTCTGCTTGTTTCTATTGAGGGTGGCTTAAAATTAGGCTGAATTTGTTTGAAGAAAAACATAACCTGCACTGGAAACTGAATTCTTATAATCTTATTTTAAATAAACCCTGGACATCAATTCACCCAGGAATCCCTAGAGAAATCTATGGCTTTAATGTAGTTTGAATACTAGCCATTTGCATTTATACAGAATGTATTTACAAGGCCCTTTGCAATGGTAACCACAGCATAAGAGGAAACTGAGGCACTGGCAGGTTCTTATTTATTTCTTTTCTTTTCTTTTTTTTTTGTGGTACTGGGGATTGAACTCAGGGGCGTTCTACCTCCGAGCTATACCCCCAGCCCTATTTTTTATTCTTTATTTTTGAAACCGAGTCTCACTAAGTTGCAGAGTGCCTCACTAGGTAGCTGAGGCTGGCCACGAACCCAGATCCTCTGGTCTCAGCCTCCCGAATGCTGGGATTACAAGCGTGCGCCACCACGCCCGGCTTCTTATTTATTTCTATAAGCATTGTACAACCAGGACTGTAAGATAACTTCTCAGATTTATTGCTTCCATAGGTACATTTCATTTGATTCATGAGAAAATTTTATTATTGTTTTTATTATTTTTTTTGGTGCTTGGCATTGGACCCAGGCAGGGCCTTATGCATACTAAGCATGCAGCCCTAAAATTTTTTATTTTACACAAAGAATTAGAGAATTATGCCACAAATGATAAGAATATATGATTATTGCTGGAGTCTCTGTGTTCTCTTTTCCTTTTGCGTCACTGCTATCTCATTGGGAATCTCAGCTTTTCTGTCCCTAAATCAGGTTAGAATAGACTATAAATGATTAAGCAGCCACTTAAAGAAGACAAAATTGCTTTGTAACTATGAGGAACAACTAATCATGTAAAATTGGGAAGTGATTTTAGGGGTGCCAGTGAAATATCATAAACCTGTTTCTCAATTTATCTTAGCCTTTTTTATTATTTTTTTTAAGACTGCAGAAGGATCTGGAGCTGTGCAAGGCAAGTTCCTTCCTTTGCAGGTGTTCTCAGCCTCCTGGGGAATCCTCACTGATTTAAGTGCAGATGTCTTGCAAGGCAGGGCAGAAAAGCGCCCGGCTGAGGTCACAAGGCAACCTCACAGACTCGTCTCGCACTGCTGCGACAAATCCGAAGCAGCCCCACCCTCTGCAGCAGCGCACACTGCCTGCCCTGCCCTGCCCTGCCCTCCCCAACGGGTTTAGAGGATCCTTGGCATTCTCTTTCATTTGAAAATAATACAAATCAGCAGCCTCCCCATCCGCCCCCCTCCCACCCCCCCTCGCCCTCATCTGCTGCTAGTATTAATGTTCTTCACACACTCATTACTCTTTAATGATGCCTGTTTGTAAATAGCAGGACGGGATGCAATTAAACCATGCGAGGCTAAATAAACACACATTCTAATTAGGATCTTTACAAGAGATTTTTTTTTTTCATGTATAGACTGGAATTTACCTTTCATTAATCTAACTTAATTGCAATAGTGCACCAATAAAGAGTCAACCCAAATTAAGTGCTCCAAATGATTTCCCCATATTAAGGGGGAGCAAGTGAGCCTTCCTTGGGGTAACAAGCCACGGTCCGCTGGAGGACGGGACTACACCCAGCCAGAGGGCCACTGAGCGTTGGGAGGACTTCGCCAGTGAGACAGGGGTTGTGCTCCATCAGCGGCGTGGAGCTGGGGGGGAGGGGAGAGGCGCAGGGTGGAGGCGCAGGGTGAAGCCGCAGCCTCAGTCCTCTCGTGAGGCTGCTGGCTTTGCCTGGCTCCACAGCAGCAGACATCACTCCGGACGTTTGTCAGCTTTCTGTCACTGGTTCCAAGAGAGACAGAGTAAAGGTTTGGATCAATCGGTCCAAATCCCTTCCCACTCCTCGGATAGTAATGCCCAGGAACATGTGCTTGGTGGGAAGGCAGACAACTCCTAGGAAAAGGACATCTGTTATTTGCAGGAAAGGCAAAGTTCTTGTGTTCCGACCTTTGATTGAGAAGGTGTGAAAGATTATACACATTTGGCAACTAACTTGAAGTATCAACATTAGATACAATCTTTCAGCAAAGACCTCAGAGCACCTAACCATGTATTCATTTGCCAAAGGCTGCCTGCGATCCCCGGGCAGCAGGTGCTGTGTCAGGGTCAGGAAACCACCACAGGGAATTCTCCAATGCCTTCCACTGTCTCCACAGATTCTCCTGGTCCTTCCCTGATTGGGGCCGCTAATCGCCTCTCACTTTCCTGTCTCTTGTCATACAGGCATGCATGGGCACGCAGAGGCCTCCACTTCCCTCCGGCTCCCCCAATGAGCCAGCCGCAGCACTGGCCCGGAGCTGCACTTCTGATAAAGCCAGGTCCCGCAAAGTCCAGAGCGTGAGATGGCTCAGCCAGTCACCCCAAAGAACCCAGTCTTTATATGAGGCTGGATCCAGGGGGCAATTAGATGCTTGAGTTCCTATATGTGTGTGTGTGGTACTGGGGATTGAACTCAGGGGCATTCTACCTCTGAGCTACATCCCCAGCCCTATTTTTTATTCTTTATTTTGAAACTGGGTCTCACTAAGTTGCGGAGGGCCTCACTAGGTAGCTGAGGCTGGCTGCGAACCCGGATCCTCCAGTCTCAGCCTCCCAAATGCTGGGATTACAAGTGTGTGCCACCATGCCCGGCCTGAATTCTTAATTTTAAGCGAAATATTTGGAAAGTTCTCCATGACAACATTTCCCAAAACATATTCCATGAAAAGGCGCCTGTGGTCAAACATATCTGGGGAACTGGATAAATGTGTTTTTCCTCTTGAAGATTCAGTTTGCCGTGGCCCATTAGGAGCTCTGAAAAGGACTGCTGCTAAGGAAACAGCTTAGCTCTGTTTAACCAGTGAGTGTTTCCTCACCTTCCATGCACGCCAACTTCTTTAGGAATGAGCGTTCCGAGAGACCCACTTTGGGAAATACCAGTATATCAGTGTCCGGGGAGCCATGACTTGCCTGTTCAACCAGTCACCAGCAGCATGAATCCTATTTTCTGTCTGATACTGTACCTGACCTCGCTCGCTCCCCTCCCCCACCCCAGGGTCCAGAACCTCGGGCTCCCTGTGCAACACACCAACCGAGGCTCCAAGGACAGGAAACGGCTCCCTGACAGACAGTCGTTAAAACTTAGAGTTGATGGTAAAAATCCATCAACTCTAAGTTGCTTAATTGCTCCCAGCTCAAGAATTTTCAAAGATTCTTCTTACATTCATTTTTATGGGAACATTACAAGTCTCTGAAAACCCTAGCCTTGTAGCAGTATCACCAGCAGCTCGCACTTAATCACTCTGCTAGATCATATATAAAAACAAAGCCGCTAAAAAAAATCCTTCCATGTGAGCGAGCAGATGTCGAGCCCACTTGCAATTAATACGACCCACTTCCATACAATCAGACTGCTTAAAATTCCTGGAACAAGATGTAAAAGTTAAGATGCAAATGTTCTGATTTTAATGAGAATGAATGGAAACTATAAAATCCTCTCTCCCTTTGAGGGTAGGTACAATCTACATAGAAGTCCCAACTGCGCACTAAATTTATCAACAAAACAATCATCTGATAAAGCCTGTGTGGAAGAGGAAAATAGAACTGGGGAAGTCTGCAGTATTTTCAGAAAGCATTTCCTACCAAAATTACATTTTTATCAAAACCCTTCTTCTTTTAAAAAGCTTAAAAAAAAAAAAGGGGGGGGGGGAAAAGAAAAGCTCCACTCATTCCAACACGTTTCCCCCAGGCACCTGCGTGTTGCGGGAGCTTCTTGTATTTCTTTCAGTCCATGCCACCTTTTCACAGAGCGGCAGAGAGTGACAAAGACACCAAAACTTTGGTGTCTCCTGGATCTTACTTCAAATTCCAGCTCGACCACATAATGTGCTCGAGTCTTCCAACTTTCCCTTTCCCCATCTATAAAATGGTGATACTGTCTTTTGCTGAGCGACTGATGCAAAAACCAAACGAGCAAGCATAAATTAAATGGCCACACAGGGTTCTGGGCACACGGGAGGTACATTCAGCGGCACTAATTATCACAAGATATTCGTGGTGGTGGTGGTAGGGGTGTGTTCTTCTAGGATCCAAAGGCGAAGCTCGGCATGCATCTTTATTTCTCCCTGCTTGGAAGGCCCTTCTGTCCCCTTTCCATGATGGTCCAGTTGTGAAGTCTCTCTGGGATCTATATTCTCCCTGGGGGCAGTGGGTCTCCTTCTCAAGGTGTGGGCCCTGGCTCAACTCCATCCGAATGGGATCCTCCAAACCCTTTCTACCCAATGAGCTTTGGGGCAAAACTGTTGCTTCTAACCAGCTCCCACAGGCTGGGGGGCAGCTCAGTGGGAGAGTGCTTGCCTAGTGTGCAGGAAGCCCTAGGTTTCCTTCCCAATGCTGCAAAAAAGAAACCAACCCAAACTAACCAGCAGCCAGGGCGGCCTAGGGATTCTTTGAATGGCTGGCGTGGAGCCAGGGCGGGCTGAATGACAAGAGGCACAAAGGAACTTTCATAGCACTTGGTCATAGCGCTCGTCTTCATTCGTCCCTCACCAGCTCTTCACACACAGCCCCTGGTGCCAGGCACAGCTCCACGCCCCGGAAATAGACAAGGGACAAGGAAGAAGTGGAGGGAACTGTCTTTTTCTGGGGGGAGTCCCAGGTGAGGGGGATGTGCTCAGCCACTCGGCACAAGGGCGGGGACCAGCACCACTCTGCTTTTATCTTTTGTGACTGGCATAAGCCCGGTGGAAACCAGCCACTCAGACAAGTATCTGATGGCAACGAAGAGCGAAATCTGGATGGTGAGGCTTCAGAGACACAGTGAAGTTCTTTGAAACTTGGCAGTGTTCAGAAGCACCCAGAAACGGAGGCCGTGGAGGACAGCAGAAGGCACGGTGCTTTAAGTCAGACTGACCACGGTTACCCCTCAGCTTTGCTACTGACTTGCTGGGGCTGGGGCAAGTGCTTTTGCTTCTGCGGAGTACTCACCACCGAGGGCTGCTATACGTCACACTGCAAAGCAGCACATTCCTTCAGCTGATCAGTACTTACTGGGCACTCAGCCGTCCCAGGTGTTGTTTTAGGCGAGGGGGATACAGCAGGACAGAAGGGTTGCTGCCGCCTCGGAGCTCCGTTGCAGCAGCGGAGACTCACTGGGAGCTAAGCAGCAGATCACAGGGCAGGGGCAGGGCTGGGCCGGCTGAGATCAGTCAGGGCGGCCCTCAGCCAGCTGGGATCTGGCATCTGGGAGCAGAAGAGCACTTGCAAGGAGCACTCCAGCAGCAGCTCGGATCTCAGCGGTGCCAGAGCAGAGGCAGGGAGGCCGGCGGGGAGGATGTTGCCAGGCCAGGCGAGAAAGGAAGGCGTCCAGAACTGGGGGTGGGTGGATGGTGGAAGGTGAGTGGGCTGACTGGCGAGTACGAGGGAAAGAGGAGGCCTGGGCAACTCCAGGGGTGCAGTCCGGGCAACTGGAGGAGCGCCACAGCAGCAGGCGTGGCAGTCACGTGGCGACATCCACAGGGTTTGGGGAGGGGGCATGGACTAAGGATCTGAACTTGGTGTTATCAGCAAGTATGGCATCATACAGGAAGCAGAAGGAAGGACTGAGCCCGGGGACGCGTCAGAGTTCTGGGTGTGGAGATGAAGGGGGCTCTGGAAAGGAGGCGCAGAAGCATGGCCAGCACAGAGGGAGATCTGAGGAAACAGTATCTCATGTTGTGAGCGTTAACCTGGAGGCGGACTCCAGCAAAGGCGCTACTCCAAAATCCTGTGACAGGCCTCGCACACCTGTGTAATGGAAAGAACTAGAGAAATATGGGTGTGCTGTAGAGTAAGCGAGAGTCACAATTAGTCAATGAGTCACCTTAAAACAGTCGCCAGGTACAGTGGGGCACGTCTGTCATCCCAGCACTTGGGAGGCTGAGACAGGAGAATTGCAGGTTTGAGGTCAGTCTCAGCAACTCAGCAAGAATCTCAGCAACCTAGTGAGATTCTGTTTCAAAACAAACAAACAAACAAACTAAAAAGGGCTGGGGGTGTAGCACAGAGGTACCACAACCCTCCAAACAAACGAAACAAAAACAAAAAACGAACACAAGAACTGTTAACAGGTAAAAAAAAAAAAAATATTTTGAGATACTAGGGATTGAATCAAGGAGTATTCTACCTCTGAGCTAAACTCCCGGCACTTTTTTTAAAATAATGTTTTTGTACTTGGAAGGCTGAGACAGGATTGCAGGTTCGCAGCCAGCCTCCCTCAGCTACTTAATGAGGCCCTCCACAACTCAGTGAGACCCTGTCTCAAAAATAAAAGAATAAAAAATAGAGCTGGGGGTGTAGCTCAGAGGTAGAATGCCTCTGGGTTCAATCCCTAGTACTGCAAAAAAAAAAAAGTTTTGAAACAGGATCTCACTAGGTTGCTGAGAGTCTCGCTACATTGCTGAGGCTATTGTCGAACCTGCAATCCTGTCTCAGCCTCCCAAGTACTGGGATTACAGGTGTGTGCCACCATGACTGACACCAGGTAATGGTAACTAAAAATATAACTAAAAAATGGGGGAAGAAGATAAGTATTTTCATCCTACATTTGATAAAAGAGCCCATATTATTTACAAAGACTATCTGGACAGAAACAAAGGACTCCTCTCCTACCCCCAGTGTTTAGGATCAGCAGCCGACATGGTAATGAAGTGCAAGAATGAGACCTATTTCGTGATCTTCAGTGAGGCCCAGTGGAGACGCCGGCGCCCCACTCCACCGCCCTCCTGCTGGCGGAGGCTCTTGGGCTGGCCAGTGGCTAGCACAGCGCCTCTGAAAGGGAGGACTGCTGCCCGCTTCCTGTCACAGAAGAGGAAGTGATGCCCCCAGGTCACGTGACTAGAAGGGCCACGCAAGGATTCCAACCAGGCTGGCTGGTTCTCCAGAGCCCGCATGCTTATTACAACTGGCTTATGAGCTGGGTTAATTATGATATGATGACAGTGATAAGCACTACTCCCATAACTCCATGTAGCACCATTAGTTTAATTAATTTTAATTAAAATGCAATTGGATATAATTTATGTAACTAATAACACCACCGACCATATTGGTGTAGAATCACACTCTTTTCATTCAAATGCCAAGAGAACGGGACTGCGCATGTCACTTTTATCAAAACCAAGCAAGCGCTCTCTCTCAGTACACGAACACAATTAGAAAGTGAGCTGGAGGAAAAACCTACTGTGTAGACTGGGATTAAGGAATACAGTAAAATACCAAGACAAACTGCTTGTAAGACCAGTGGAAGATTTAATACGGCTCTGGAAGGTCTCAATTATTTACATGCTTGGTCTGTACAGTGTAAATCCGGGCTAATGAGATTCAATTGCTGTGTATAAATCTGGATCAAGACAGACCTATTGTCGAAAGACAAGAGCAGCTTGGGTTCCTGTGTTAATAACTCTTTGAAACGAAGATTATGATTCAGGAAGAATCACTGCTCTTGCTGCACATTACTGGCTGTAGCAGGTATTGAAAGAAATGGTCCCGCTTGGTCAGATACAAACTCTGAGACAAGCTGCACGGGGTCCGAAGAGTCTCTTGATCAATACCATTGTTCTTCTAGTGACAAGACCCCAAACAAGAAATTACATCGTCTCTTTGTCCTATGGAACTCAGGAAGTAGCAAGAGGGCGCTTCTTCTCTGTGAAGTTCCCCATGTCCTGTTCCAGGGCCGTGCACAGCTGCATCTATGCAGGTGGACCATAACAGGCGCTGACGGGCGCCCGGCAGGTCCCAGAACTTCTCCTTAGGATCTCATGAAGGCTTTGTGCACAGCTGTCCCTGATATGACCGGCACTGTCACATGGCATTTTATAGCAAAGGGATCCATGTGCGAGCAGTCTGCGACACTCATGTAGACAGCACACCGCTCAATGCAGGTTCAACCAGGGTTTTAGGAGCAGAAAGGAAGGAGGGGCAACCCCAGCCCGCAGAGGTAAGTGTAAGCCTCTTGGCAGATGGCAGTCGAGCTCAATCTCAAGGAACCCACAACAGCTGGGTCACAAGGGGTGACAGGTAGAAAAGGGTGTCACAGACAGAGAGAACGGCCGGTGGGAGGCGCAGCAGCGGCCGGGCACGTGGTGTTTGGGGAATCTCGGTTCCTAAGAGCCTCTGGAAATGAGCACGTGTTTTTGGGGTGGCAATAAGTGAGGAGAGCGACTGGAATTCAGCAGGTCGGAGCCAGGATGCTCGCCCTTCCACAGAACACTGGGGCCACTTCCGTACGGTGAGGAAGCGTCCCACTCCAAACGCCAGGCGTGCCTGCACCAAGGAAGGTTGGGGAGCACCGGCAAATCCTAGGCAGGGGGAGGTGAGCTTGAACAGTAAGCTAAGGCCAGGTTAACAGACCGAGCGAGCCCCCACGGGCGCTTTCTCCTGCTAACCAGGAGCCAGCAGAGAGCACTGGCGTCTTTGGAGTGACCTGGACCGATCCCCCTAGTGCAAGATGGAGAGGAGGCAGAATCGAGAGCTAGCGAGCCAGGAGAGCCAGGAGCAGGCGAGGCGGGGCTCAGAGGACAGGAGCCAGTCAGGAGGGCAGCCAGGAGGCAGCCTGCCGCATCAGGGGCCGCTGCCGCCGGGTCTGTGATCGAGGGCTGTCTTTTCCATGGTATTCAATAAATGAACGTTTGTTCTGAGAATGAAGGTAAGTACTGCAATAGAAAGAGGCCAAACTGGAAGCAGAGCAGAAGACAAGAAGTCTGATCTGAAAACAGATCCCACATTTACCACACAATAAAACGGAATTAAGCAGCATTAAGCACAGTTAGGGTGGGAGAAGCACCGTGCACACACTCAACCTATGTGCCCCGATTTTGACAGTGGAACTGGGGGTGAACTCTCCCGCCGAGCTACATCCCCACCCTTCTTATCCTTTACTTTGAGACAGGGTCTCACTGACTTGTCCAGGCTGGCCTGGAATTGCAATCCTCCTGCCTCGGCCTCCCAAAAAGCTGGGATTACAGGTCAGGCCTCTATGCCTGGCTCTAATCCACTTTTTTGAATTTTGAACACATATGGTTTCACCCGGCCTCAAAAAGGCAAGAGCTGCTATTTCTACCAGATGTTAATTTCATATCATGTCTTCAAGTGACACCCAATAAAACTCCTTTGTAGTTGCTATTGCTTTCACCAACTTTTATTTTTTTATTTTTGTTTGTTTGGTTGGTTTTTTTTTTGCGGTACTGGGGATTGAACTCAGTAGCATTCTACCTCCGAGGTACACCCCCACCCCTATTTTTTTTATTCTTTATTTTGAAACCGAGTCTCACTAAGTTGCGGAGGGCCTCACTAGGTAGCTGAGGCTGGCCTCGAACCCGGATCCTCTGGTCTCAGCCTCCCGAATGCTGGGATTACAAGTGTGCACCACCACGCCCGGCTTTTCGCCAACTTTTAAATGCCCTATCGTAAATGCCAATCCAATGAAGCTGACTTTGGGGTTGTTGGGATGAGTTCTCCAACTCCTTGGGACATAGGGGACTGAGAGGCATGGAGGACACTAAAGACCCGAATTATGGGCCTTAAGGGCATCATTAGAAATGGTGAGAGTCCGAGAGACTACTGGCAGATTAGCAGCTGGGCGGGGTGGGGGGGCATAATCTAGACTGCCTAACTAGACTGTTAATTATTTTTTTGTGGTACTGGGGATTTAACTTGGGCATTCTACCTCCAAGTTACACCCCCAGCCCTATTTTTTATTCTTTATTTTATTTTTTTGTGGTACTGGGGATTGAACCTAGGGGCGTTCTACCTCCGGGCTATGTCCCAGTCCTATTTTTTATTCTTTAGTTTGAAACAGGGTCTCACTAAGTTGCAGAGGGCCTCACTAAGTAGCTGAGGCTATCTGCAAACCTGGATCCTCCTGTCTCAGCCTTCTAAATACTGGGATTAGTTGTGCACCATCTGCTTTCTCTATTTAAAAGCACTCACTCAGTGAGGTATGGTGGTACAGGCCTGTAATCTCAGTATTTGGGAGGCTGAGACAGGTTTGCGGCCAGCTTTAGCAACTTAGTGAGACCCTGTTTCTAAAAATAAAACGAAGTGGAGGTAGAAAGCCTCTGGGTTCAATTTCTAGACCAAAAGAAAAGAGATAAGGGCAGCTCTGGCATACATTTTTTTTTTTTTAGTGGTACTGGGGGTTGAACCCAGGGGCATTCTACCTTCGAGCAATACCCCTAGCCCTATTTTATTTTTTATTTTGAAAATATCTCACTAAGTTATGGAGGGCCCCACAAGTAGCTGAGGTGCCTACATTCATTAAGCTCCCAATTATCTGCTGTAATGAGTCATCTTTCCATAGCAACTGCAGGTTATACTGCTACCTCCCAGTCCATCCTCCCTCCCTCCCTCCCTTTCTTGTATTGGGGATTGAACCCAGGAGAATTCTACTTCCTTATACTCCCAGCCCCATTTTATTTCTTATTTGGAAACAGGGTCTCACTAAATCGCGGAGGGCCTCACAAGTTGCTGAGGCTGACTGGCGAACCTGCAAACCTCCTATCTCAGCCTCCCAAGTACTAGGATTATAAGCGTGTAACTCACGATAATCACTGCATTCTGTTACTATATTTATTTTGGTGCCCAACAGCCCTGGGTGGAAGCTCCTTCATAGTGCTTCAGTAAGTCGGGCGTGGTGGCGCATGCTTGTAATCCTAGTACTTGGGAGGCTGAGACAGGAGGATCACAGGTTCGAGGCCAGCCTCAGCTACTTAGTGAGGCCCTCCATAACCTAGTGAGACCCTGTTTCAAAATAAAGAATATGAAATAGGGCTGGGGGTGTAGTTTGGAGGCAGAATGTCCCTGGGTTCAATCCCCAGTGCTGCAAAAGCAAAAGAAAACAAAAACCAAGGTGCTTCTGCGTCCTGTCTGCGTCCCGTCCCCATCCTTCCTGGAGCATCCTCCTCACTTTCGGCTCGGTGAGATGCTCCTGGCTCATCTCCAACTCTCCCTGCCCCGGTTTTGGAGTTAGCCAATTCTCCAAAGAATCTGTTTTAGTGAGGATGGTACTTAGGAACCAAGATGTGGACGGTGGGTGTGCTCACGCTCCCGGGGCCTGGCTGCTTCCACACCTCAGCTCACAGTGCAGGGCACGTGCACATGCGCACAAAGACACAGCTACACAGTTCCATACTTAGCTCTACAGTAAGAACAATCAGTTCACACCAATGCCTCCAATTGCAATCCAACGCCAAGAGTTTACGCTTTTGGACTTCCCTTGCTGCAAGAAGGAAAACCTGGCTCTAGGATCGGTACTTTATTTCTGTATATGCTCAAACCTCAGATACACATGAAGGAGTTTCAGAGCTACTAATCCAAGCCACCGTGGAAAGCCAGCCAATGAGAGTTACTATTAGCTCATAATTGTAGTACATGGCCTAAAGGGTTAGGGTCAAAACATCACTAGGGTTTTGACTACTAGAGGCTACTAGGGATAGTTCTCTATCCCCCCTCCCACTGCCAAGGTATGGACACATTGTTAGACTGAAATAAATGAACCTAACCATAGACATACATACATACAAATGTATGTCTATGGTTAGGTTCATTTATTTTGTTTGTAGTCTTTTTGGGGGGAACCCCCAAGTTTGTCTATTTATTTATTATTTTCTCTCTTTTTTGGGGGGAGAGGGTTTCTGGGGATTGAGCATACGGGTCTTCTACCTCTGAGCTATACCCCCAGTCCTGTTTATTCTTTATTTTGAAACAGGGTCTCACTAAGTTGCTGAGGCTGGCCTCGAACCTTCAATCCTCTTGTCTCAGCATCCCAAGTACTGGGATCACAAGTTTGTGCCACAGTGCCTGGCTTATTTATTTTTGGGAAACACAAATATGGGAAACACAAATATGGTCTAAAAGTGCGAATTAGCCAGGTGTGGTGGCACACGCCTATAATCCCAGTACTTGGGAGGCCGAGACAGGAGGATCGAAGGTTCGAGGTCAGCCTTAGCAACTGTTATTTAACAAGGTCCTCTGCAGCTTAGTGAGACTTTGTTTCCAAAACAAGAAAAAAAGTGCTGGGGGTGTAGCTCAGAGGTAGAATGCCCCTGGGTTCAATCCCCATTACCCACTCTTTCCTACATAATAAAAATAAAAAACAAACCTGAGAACAACACCCTAAGGTGTACTGAGCTGCCCAGGCCCAGCACGCCTGTCTTGCCCTATCCCCGCCCTCCCCTGACGGCCTCCCTCTTCCAGCCCACGCAACCCATTTCCTTGTATCCTTTCGCTGTGTTTCCGCTTTGCAAATAGCAGATACCAGACGCTTCCTATCTCCTTCCTTACACAATGAGTATTCAAGGAGATACTCCCGCATTCACTCTTTTCTTTTAACAATGCATTCAAACGAGTCACAGAGGTCTTTCCCTTATCATTTAAAGGAAAAAAAAAAAAAAAAAAAAAAAAAAGCAGTGCAGCTCCACTGTGT
>PVLC010038339.1:0-14792 GCA_004027655.1 Graphiurus murinus | reverse complement strand
GTGGTGGCGCACGCTTGTAATCCCAGCATTCGGGAGGCTGAGACCAGAGGATCCGGGTTCGCGGCCAGCCTCAGCTACCTAGTGAGGCACTCTGCAACTTAGTGAGACTCGGTTTCAAAATAAAGAATAAAAAATGGGGCTGGGGGTATAGCTTGGAGGTAGAATGCCCCTGAGTTCAATCCCCAGTACCGCAAAAAAAAAAAAAAAAGAGGAGATATACTGGGTGTGGTGGCGCATGATTGTAATCCCAGCATTTGAGAGGCTGAGACCAGAGGATCTGGGTTCTCGGCCACCCTCAGCTATCTAGTGAGGCACTCCGCAACTTCATGAGATCCTGTTTCAAAATAAAGAATAAAAAATAGGTCTGGGGGTATAGCTAGGAGGTAGAATGCCCCTGAGTTCAATCCTCAGTACCGCAAAAAAGAAAAAAAAAAAAAAAAAGAGGAGATAAGCCAGGTGTGGTGGTGCACAACTGTAATCTCAGTACTTGGGAGGCTGAGACAGGAGGATCGTAGGTTCAAGCACAGCTTCAGCAAGTAGTGAGACACTCATCAACCTAGTGAGACCCTGTTTCAAAATAAAAATAAGCCAGGCGTGGTGGCACACGCTTGTAATCCCAGCATTTGGGAGGCTGAGACCAGAGGATCCGGGTTCGCGGCCAGCCTCAGCTACCTAGTGAGGCACTCTGCAACTTAGTGAGACCCTGTTTCAAAATAAAGAATAAAAAAAATAGGGCTGGGGGTATAGCTCGGAGGTAGAATGCCCCTGAGTTCAATCCCCAGTACTGCAAAAAATAAAAATAAAAATAAAATACGGCTGGGGTATAGCTTAGGGGTAGAAGACCCCTCAGTTATATCCCCAGTACCCAAAAAAAAAAAAAAAAAAAAAAAAAAAAAAGAACTGGGAGTGTAGCTCAGAAGTATAATGTTCCTGGGTTCAATCCCCTGTATCTTAGAAAAGAAGAAGAGAAGGTGAATTCATCTGCTATTCTGTGACTCATTTGCATCTCAGCTGCAGGATGGAGCTTTAGGGTTCATTAAGTGCGCTTGTGTACAAGGCACCGTGTAAAAGGCTTAGGGTACAGCTTTTCTTTCTGGGGGAAGAATGTTCAGCCCAGGTGGAGGGAAGTTCCTCAGGGACAACACACGTGTGCCCTAGTGGAGATTTGTTCCAAGTGCCGCAGAAGGGGAGGACCAAGCTGCGTGGAAGTCAGGAGGCCCCTCAGAGCAGGGAGCGATTGGGCTGGATCTTCAAGGATGAGGAATAATTCTCCAGGCAGAAAAATGGGGGATAAGGACCCAGGCAGAGGGGGCATTGCGGCAGCTTAGAAGAAAGGCATGGGGGGGGGTAAAACTGGGTGAGGGAGATTAAGGCCAGTACAGAGTTGGGTCAGACTTTAAAAGGTAGGGACCTATCCGGTTGTTGTGGCACATGCCTGTAATCCCAGTGCTTGGGAGGCTGACACAGGAGGGTGGCAAGTCTGAGGCCAGCCTCCGCAAGTAGTGAGACTCGCAGGAACCTAGCAGGACCCTGTTTCAAAACAAAAAATAAAAAGGGCTGGAGGTAGAGCTTGAAGGTAGAATGCCTCTAGGTTCAACCTCCAGTAGCACAAACACAAACAAACAACAAAAACAAAGAACAAATGAAGCTGCTGTGGACATTCATGTAACATATTTTGCATGAATGTAGGTTTTTGTTTCTCTGGGATAAATGTCCATGAATACAACTGCTGTATCACATGGGAGGTGTATTTTTAGTTTGAGATGAAATTGCCAAACCATTTTCCAAAGCATCTGCACCTACATTCCTACTGCCGTAGATGAGTGTGCTGATTAATTTTATGTGTCTGCCTGGATAGACTGGTGCCCAGTCGTGTGGCTGAACACCAGCCTAGATATTGCTGGGAAGATATTTTGAGACGTGATTAACATTTTTATTAGTAGACTTTGAATAAAGCCTATTACCCTACATAATTTGGGTGGACCTCATCCAATCGGTTTATAGTATTAAGAGCAAAAACTGAGGTTTCCTGAAGAAGGGATTCTGCTTCAAGATCGTGAGAGGGCTGGGGATATAGCTCAGTGGCAGAGCAGCAGCTCACCAGCTCAGCCTGTGTGTGTGGTACTGGGGATGAACTCATGTGGCCCTGGTTCAACCCTGTTACACACACACACACACACACACACACACACACACACACGCATGCACAGGTAACACTTTGGGTTGGGGTGTAGCTCAGTGGTAGAGTGCTTGCCTGGTGTGTGCAAGGTGCTGGGTTCTGTTCCCAGGACAGGAGGGAGCACAGGGAGATTGCAAAGAGAGATGCCTCCTGTGCCTATTTCAGACTCAAGGCTGTAGCATCAAATCTTATCTAAATCCCCAGCCTGCCAGCTCACTACAGATTTTAGATTTGCTAATCCCCACAATCTCATGAGCCAATTCCTCAAAATAAATTTATCCCTCTCCTTCTTCCTCTCTGTGTTCTGTTTCTCTGGAAAACCCTAACATAATGAGCGACCCAGTTCTTTAGCATCCTCGCCAGAATTTATAAATTATCATCACTGCATTCTGTTCAGTGTGCAATGACATTTCATTATGATTTTTAACTTATATTTCCCTAATTGGTAATGACATTGAACATCTTTTCATGTTTATTTGCTGAAATAAGGTGGAGGACAGGTTGATGCCTGAGGTAGGAGAGCAGGTTGGTTCAAGCTTTTCCTACTGTCTACCTCTTAGGTTCAGTTTTGTTTCATATCTTTCATTTTCTTTTCCCAGTACTAGGCATTCAGCCCCTGGGGTACTTTCCCACTGAACTATATCTCTGGCCCTTTTTCTTATTTTATTTTGAGACAGGGTCTTGCTAAGTTGTCGAGGCTAGCCTCAAACTTACAATCCTCCTGCCTTAGTTTCCTGAGCTTCTAGGATTTACCTACATTTCTGGTGGACAAGAGTGTAATATTTGCTGGAGCTACTTAACACTTAAACTCTATGGGAGGTGGAGAAAGAAAGAAAAATTGTGTAGCTATGGTTAAGAGACTGAAGTTCAACCAAAAGGCACAGAGTTGGTGGCAGTCCTGGATGGGCCATTTATGGCACTGTTGTGAATGCCATGGATTCAGGCTCAGCTTACTCACTTTTTTGTATGTTACTGGGGATTGAACCCAGGGGCATTCTACCTCCAAGCTACACCCCCAGCCCTATTTTTATTCTTTATTTGGAAACAGTCTCACTAAGTTGCAGAGGGCCTCACTAAGTAACTGAGGCTGGCTGCAAACCTCCGATGCTCCTGTCTCAGTCTCCCAAGTCCTGGGATTACAAGCGTGCGCCACCACGCCCAGCTTCAGCTTATTCACTTTTACAGAGGAGCAACTTGTGTAGGACATGGTTCATTTCAGCGTTGAATTGCACAGACTGTGGATGGCACATGTTTGGTCAGCAAGGAGAGTCTGAGTACCCACAGGAAGTCAGTGTGGGTAAAGATCAGCACCTCCTCCTGTCTAGAGATCGAGTTTACACCCCTTCACAGCATTTGTTCCTGATTCTAGAGCAGAAGTCGGCAAACTTTCTTTCAAAGGACTCATAGTAACTATTTTTGGCCTTGTGGGCCACTGTCACAGCTACTTGGCTTTGCCATTGTGTGGGCATGTCTGTGTTCCAATAAAACCTTATATATGAACACTGAATTTCATATAATTTGACGCCACAAAATATTACTTTTTTCATTCCCACCCCCCCCCCGCCACCATTTAAAAAAATGTAAAAAGTACCCTTGCCTCATGGCCATACTAGAATAAGAAACAGGACAGTAGTCCATCCCTACTGCTTCTCCATTTCTTTTGTTTTTTGTGATCCTGGGGATTGAACCCAGAAGCATTCTCTGGGAGCCATCTTAGAATCGCACACTGAGATTAATATCATGAACCAGTTCTGCTGTGTTCACAATACTGGCTGAGTGGAATCTGTCCACAAGCGGACAGACTTCCAAGGAACCTGATGGAATGGATAAGAGTGTGTACTTTGATGTCTTCTCAGAGACCGGTAATGTTTAACCTTCCTTCCTGTAGGCTTGTCCCATGACTGCCCTGTGTCTTTCCTTATCTTGACCCGTGACATTTGCTGGCTCCTGTGTTTAATCATTTTTTATGGTGCCTTGTTTAAGCCTTCTATAAAAGAAAAGTGCTGGCCGCGGGGGGACAGGAGTTTCGCGCTACCTCCTCTCCAGCCACCCCAAATATTCAATATGATAATCTTCTCTAAATAATCAATTCTGACACCATATCATTTCGTGTGAGGGACTTCTAATCAGGAGCAGCTTTCCGTAGCAAGAACACAGAACAAGTAGTGTCCACTACAGCATTCTACCTTCAAGCTATACCCTAAGCCCGATTTTATTTCTTATTTGGAAACAGGGTCTCGCTAGGTTGCTGAGTCTCACTACTTGCTGAGGCTGTCCTGGAACCTGTGATCCTCCTGTCTCAGCCTCCCAAGTACTGTGATTACAGGTGTGCGCCACCACACCTGACATTTCTTCTCTTTTCTTATTGGAGTCTTACTAAGCTGCCCAGGCTGGTCTCAAACTCCTGAGTTCAAAGATCCTCCTACCTCAGCCTCCCAAGTAGTTGGGGCTGCAGGTGGGTGCCACCCCACCTGCTCTTTGCTTCTCTGTTGTATAGGCTTTTTTGTTGTTGTTGTGATACTGGGAATTGAACCCAGAGGCATTCTACCTTTGAGCTATATTCCTAGCCTGATTTTATTTCTTATTTGCAAACAGGGTCTCACTAGGTAAATGAGAGTCTCACTACTTGTTGAGGCTGTTTTTGAACCTGCGATCCTCCTATCTCAGCCTCTCAAGTACTGGGATTACAAGTGTGCGCCACCGCCCCCAGCTTAGGCTTATTCTGATATATGCCAACTTCATGGTCTCTCTGACTCAATTTCCTGCCTCAGTAAAATTATAGATTGCTATTTGTCATTCACTTTAGCATCCCTTATTACCGCCTGAAAGCTTGGTCCTAACCCCAGCGATCCCAAGGGTATTCTGTCTGAGCGGGCTGGGCACTTGACTGCTTATTGTTTTATTTTTGCTCCTCCTTGAAAGTAGGAGTGGCAGCGCCAGCCCATTCTCCCTGAAGGAGAGACCTGTTCTGGTCCCTCTTCAGCTCCCTTGGGTTGGGAACACCCGTCTCACATTACTCCCAACTCAGATTTTACCCGAGGTGCTTTTCCTGCCTGAGTAAACAGCTGGATGAATGCTGTGCCCGTCTGCCTGTGATGGGGGCAGGTGCAGAGTGGTGCTGTGCTCTCCCTGTCCACCCAAGGGTGCCATCGAGATAGGGCCGGGAAAGAAGAAGTTTCCCAGTCTTTCCAAGGATGCAAATGGGACGTGTGTGTGTGTGTGTGTGTGTGTGTGTGTGTGTTTTCACGCATGTGCACGCAAGTCAAAGTTGAGGCAGTGAGTGGTCAGGGCTGCTGGACTTTGTCCACTCATGGTCACAGGCTGTGCTCCCCGGGAGGGCCTCAGACACCTAGACACGGCTTCCTGAGCTGCAGGGCGAGGTCCACACCTGGGCCAGTCTAGGCTGGGTAACCGTCTTCTGTGTGTGTGCATAGTTACTTTCAAAGGTTATGTGGATGCCATCACTTTAAAAAAATATGAGCTGTTCTAAGTTGCATAGAAGCCCAGTGGCCTAAGTGCTGGGTCTCTGCTGTGGCTTCAGCGGGAGTGGTTTAAGCTGTCCAGTTAAATTGATTTTTCTTAGAAGCAAAGATGGGTGTCGTGTATACTGAGAAAGTCCCATGACTGCCCCTGATTTGTACACACTGTTCATTGCAGACCATTCCTCTTGGTTGAGCAGCTGGCACTGGTGTGTGTGCTAGGTTGATGAGAGTCTCACTACTTGCTGAGGCTGTCCTTGAACCTTGGATCCTTGTGTCTCAGCCTCCCAAGTATCATGCCCAGCTACAATTTAGAATTTTTTAGCCAGTTAGACCGCATTCTGCGTTTGAGGATAGTAAAGATACTTTCAGAGTATTGTTCACGCGCCCCCTGCTAGAAGACACTGTCTTCCAAATAAGTGAATGAATAAGGAGGAGGAATGAGTGGGATCCAGGAAACAGGGCTGCAGTGCCGGCTGGGAGAGGGGAGTCCCCAGGAGAGGGTTCTCAGAGAGATGTCTCAAGAAACAAAGCTGACAGTTCCCGATGAAGAGACTCCGAGAAAATATAATCATGGCATGCGACATGGCTTGTCTGCAAGGAATATTCATGTAGACCCAAAAGTACAGTTCTTGCTGGGCCTGGTGGCGCAGGCCTGTAATCCCAGCATTTGGGAGACTGAGACCGGAGGATCCGGGTTTGCGGCCAGCCTCAGCTACTTAGTGAGGCACTCCTCAACTTAGTGAGACCCTGTTTCAAAATAAAGAATAAAAAAAAAATAGAGCTGGGGGTATAGCTCGGAGGTAGAATGCCATTGAGTTCAATCCCCAGTACCGCAAAAAAAAAAAAAAAAAAAAAAAAAAAAAACCCAAAACAATAATACAGTTCTTGATAGAAATTTAACCAAAATTTGACCTAATTAATTACCATGGAGAGGAGAGCGTTTGTGGGGTAGTAAATGAAGAGGGCATTGGGACAAAGCCCTAATTTTCCAGAATAGGAATTAAACTACTAACATAATGGTTATCTTTTGATAACAAGTTGCGTAGAGGGCTCCTGAGGTTCGGTCAGATGTCAGCCAGGGCGCCAGGCACCTGAAGGCTTGGCTGGACCAGAGGTCTCCGAGCCCTGTCAGGCCACAGAGCGGCCCAGCCCCTCGCCCTGCGGACCTCTGCTCAGCTTCTCCAGGTTAAGTGACCCAGGAGGGCACGGAGGACCTCAGGCGCCTTGTGCCACCTCGCCTGGAACTTCTGCTGTACTCCATGGTGTATTGGGGAGGCCTGCAGGAGGGCAAAACCCAGAAGCAGGTCCCAGAGGCTGCTCCAAGTGAAAATCCGAGAAGTAACGTATAGGCAGTTTCTAGAAGGGTGGAGATAAATCCCAGAAGAAAAGGGTTGCTCCTGGAAGCCAAACTCGAAAAAGAGACTGTGGGGTCTAAGTCTTTTAGAACAACTATAAGAAATAAGTGCAAGCCAGGCGTGGTGGCGCACGCTTGTAATCCCAGCATTCGGGAGGCTGAGACCGGAGGATCCGGGTTCGCGGCCAGCCTCAGCTACCCAATGAGGCACTCTACAACTTAGTGAGACTCAGTTTCAAAATAAAGAATAAAAAATAGGGCTGGGGGTATAGCTCGGAGGTAGAATGCCCCTGAGTTCAATCCCCAGTACCGCAAAAAAAAAAAAAAAGAAAAAGAAAGAAATAAGTGCGTATATTATTGTGATTTTAAAAACGGTGACAAAACCCCCAAAGCATGTAAGGCTTCCATGCCCCCAGCATTGGTAGCAGGTTAGTGTCTAGATTATATGAGGAAGTGATGGGCTGTGCATTTGATAAGGATCGCTTGGCATTTGGAAGCTTGTGTTTAAGATAATAACCCTGCGGTTCCGTGAGAGGGACGTGGTGACGAGACCCGAGCCAGGAAGCCTGGCAGGTGTGACGTGGAGATGAGGTCAGGCCAAGAGCTGCCCTGGCTTCTCACGGATAAGGAACGGGTGGGGGTTTGCTCTTGTTGGGGAAGGGACAGTTCCTGAGTGGAAGTGTTTATGTAGCTTGGAGCTATAAAAGGCCCGGCTTATTGAAGGGCATAGCCTTTGGCAGACAGTTGGAAGACACCTTAGACTTCCTCCCATGGCATCAGCGAGCTCTGATGCACATGGAGGAGCTGGCCTCTGTCCCGAGGGCCATGCACAGCACCACCTGTGGCAGCTCCGCTCCAGTGATTCCTGCTGGATGCTGTGGGCCATCTTCCCAGAGGATTGGGGCCGCCTGGGGTCAGCCACAGCCTGCGTGGCACCCAGGCACCCCGGCTCCGAGCCCGGGATGTGCCTGTGCGTCAACCCCTCGCCCCTCCCACCTGGCCCTGCTTCTCCTCACCTCTTCCTGTCACGCGGGAAGACTTTTCTGGAGGAGCACGCTGCCAGGAGCGCCAGTGCTCTTGGACAGCTCGTCTGTTCCATCTACCTTCAAATACAGCTGGGGTCAGGCCGCAGCGTTGAAGGTGTTGGGTATTTGTGTCAGTGGAGAAGTTGAGAGGGTGCAGTGGAGACGCCATGTGAGTCAAAAGTACCAGTGGCAGCATTTGGGCATGTGTTTTTAGACGTTTCATACCTCATTGAAATGCACTGTTCAAGTCGGGCGTGGTGGCGCATGCTTGTAATCCCAGCATTCGGGAGGCTGAGACTGGAGGATCCGGATTCGTGGCCAGCCTCAGCTACCTAGTGAGGCACTCTGCAACTTAGTGAGACTTGGTTTCAAAATAAAGAGTAAAAAATACGGCTGGGGGTATAGCTCGGAGGTAGAATGCCTCTGAGTTCAATCCCCAGGACCGAAAGAAAAAAAAAAACAAAACCAAAACATTTCAGGGTCTCCATGATGAGCCTAGGCTGTCAGGCCCTGGAATGCCTCAGGGTCATGGCTGTGGGCAGAGGGTAAGCTTTGGAAGGACCCAGTTGGGGTGTGTGTGTGTGTGTGTGTGTGTGTGTGTGTGTGTGTGACTAGCCATTGCACCCAGGGGCATTCTACCTCTGAGCTACACCCCCAACCCTGTTTTATTTTGAAACAAGGGCTTGCTAGGTTGATGAGAGTCTCACTACTTGCTGAGGCTGTCTTTGAACCTATGACCCTCCTGCAAGTAAGTACTGGGATCACAGGCGTGCGCCTGGCCAGATTGGGCTTTTATGTTTGTAATCCCTAATACCTGTCTCTGTTTTACTCTGCCCATAGATTGGGGACCACAAATTCAGTGCTCATCGGATTGTCCTAGCAGCCTCGATCCCGTACTTCCACGCCATGTTTACAAACGACATGATGGAGTGCAAGCAGGACGAGATTGTGATGCAGGGGATGGACCCAAGGTACCAGATCGTGCCGTTGGGTCTCACAGGCTGCTTTCCAGGAGCAGCTTGGGGCCCCTGGACGGCCTGCAGCAGGACCTGGTGTCTGCTAATGCAGCCACACACAGGAGCTGTGCACCACAGTAGCAGCAAACACACTCCAGCCTCTCCCAGTGGCCGGGAATGGGGCTACAGTGAAGGGAGTCTTGATGCCTTTTTTTTTTTTTTGGTGGTACTGGAGATTGAACCCAGGAGCATTCTACCTCTGGGCCATACCCTCCAGCTCCTTTTTTATTTTTATTTTGAAACAAGTTGCTGAGAGTCTTGCTAAGTTGCCGAGACTGGCTTTGAACCTGCGATCCCCGTCTCAGCCTCCCAAGACCTGGGATCACAGGCTTGTGCTGCCACGCCCGGCCCCAAGATGTGTTTTGGCTGGGGCTGGGTGCGGGTGGTGATGCACTACTCTGCACACTCCCTTGGGCTAGCTATCTCTGCTGGCAAAATAGTCCTTCCAGTAAATGTCATCACTTACTTCCCTTCTCACCAGGCTGGAGCAGTGCTGTCCACCAGAACTTTCTTTCCCAGTGACGGCTGTGCTCTTGAACTATCCAAGATGATAGCCACTAGCCACTGGTGGCTATGCAGCTTTTGAAGTGGAACGAGTGGGACTGAAGAACTAAGTTTAAGTTTAGTTCATTTAAATTTAATGTTAAAGCTAGCCATGGTGATGCACGCCTGTAATCCCAGTACTTGGGAGGCTGAGACAGGAGGTATCCCAGGTTTGAGGACAGCCTCAGCAAGTAGTGAGACTCTCATCAACCTAGCAAGGCCCTGTTTCAAAATAAAAATAAAATAAGGCTGGGAGTGTAGCTAGGAGGTAGAATGCCCCTAAGTTCAATCCCCAGTGTCAACCACAAAAATAAATTAATAATTTAATGTTGAATAGTCATGTGTAGTAATGGCTACTGAACTGGCTCTGGAATGTGGTGGATTTGGGCATTGAAGACCAAGCCCTGGGTTATCCCGCTGGCCGTGCTCATTCGTTGCCTAACCTCTTAACCTCACAGGGTGGCCCTGGGAGGAGGGAGCGAGGAGGCTGTTTGGGTCTGAGGAGAGCAGCAGTGGCTCCCAGGTGGCTGTGCCCCAAGGTGGTCTAAGAGCCCCAAGCACCCCGCTGAGCCCCGGGTGCGCCCAGGTGCGAGGCCCGTGAGCATGTGGCCAGAGTGAAGGCGTGTGAGAAGTGGGGCCGAGCACAGGCTGGCCAACGATGGGGGTCAGGGGCGCATTCCAGCAGAGACCCTCCATGGGAATTGGGAAAAAAAAGTTGGAAATCTCATTCTAGAAATTTACCCCACAACAATAAAAATCATCTACATGCCTGGCTGGTTGAAACAATTCTAATCCACTGCCAATGGTTGACAAACAGCTGCTTTGCTGCTCCTTAAAACAGAGCGGCAATAAGATGGGAGTAGCTGTGACGGCTACCAGGAAAGGCAGCTTTCCATGTTGAAACACCACCTGCAGCAGTGTAAGAGTGTGGGGAAGGCTCGAGACCAATTTCACGACTCTGTCAACAATTTGTGCATTCAGGGAAGAGAGTGAAGCATACCTTGAAAAACGATCACCCTTTTTTTTTTTTTTTTTTTTTTGCAGTACTGAGGATGGAACCTGGGGGCATTCTACCTCCTAGCTACAGCCCCAGCCCTATTTTTTATTTCTTTTGAAACAGGGTCTCACCAAGTTGTGGAGTGCCTCACTAAGCAGCTGAGGCTGGCCGAAAACCCGGATCCTCCAGTCTCAGCCTCCCAAATGCTAGGATCACAAGTGTGCGACACCATGCCGGGTTCCAGTCACCCTTTTCTGAAGACAGTTTAGTAGCTGAAGTCTTGGGGGCTGTGGTGACGTAGCTACTCCATTTAGACAGATTCTCAAAGGACATGGGCTAAATGAATCATGAAGCAGCCATGTCAGTTCAGCGAGAGCCTGAGTCACCTGTGGGCCAGGACTTGCCTCCGAAGAGCTGCTCATGGCGCCCCCTCTCTCCTCCAGCGCCCTGGAGGCTCTGATCAACTTCGCGTACAATGGCAACCTCGCCATCGACCAGCAGAACGTCCAGTCGCTGCTGATGGGGGCGAGCTTCCTGCAGCTGCAGAGCATCAAGGACGCCTGCTGCACGTTCCTCCGAGAACGGTGAGGCGATGTGGGAGCACGGTGACGCGGAGCACGGTCAGCTCCTTCCTGGGGTGGAAGGGAGTGAGCTGGGGGGTTTACTCTGTGGGGATGACATCCCTGAAATCAGCACCCAGCATTGCCCATCTCTTTGGGGTGAGCCTTTGCAGAACATGACTTACGCAGCCCTGCCTGCCCTCTCCCTTGCTGTGACATGTTCCTCTCCCCACCTCTGCAATTTGACCAGCCAGTGACTTAACTAATTTCTCACTAAGCCACTGTACTCAACACTCCCTACACTGTTGTGCAGCCAGCCTCATTTTGTTTAGCTACTTTCTTTCCTATACCTTAGCTCTTTGAAGTGGTTTTTTTTTTTTTTTTTTTTCCAGTACTGGGGATTGAACTCAGGGGCATTCTACCTCCGAGCTCCACCCCCAGCCCTATTTTTTATTTTTTATTTTGAAACAGGGTCTCACTAAGTTGTAGAGGGCCTTACTAGGTAGCTGAGGCTGGCCGCGAACCTGCGATCCCCTGGTCTCAGCCTCCCAAATGCTGGGATTACAAGCGTGTGTCACCATGCCCGGCTTGTTTTTGTTTTTTTCATACTAGGGGTTGAACTCAGGGCTGCTTTACTGCTGAGTTCACCCCAGACCTTTTATTTTTTATTTTGAGGCAGGGTCTCACTAAGTTGCTGATTGGACTTGTGATCCTTCTGCCTTCGCCTCCCAAGTCCTGGGATCACAGGCGTGGACCACTGCCTCCGGCACTATGCTTGTGCCCTTCAAGGTGCCACCTTGGCACACCTCCTGTGTCCCCTCTGTCCACTGGAGCAGTCATTATGCTCCTCTGTGGCAAGGACATAGATTATACCCCACCTGCTTTTGGTGCTTAGCAGTGGGCTTCGTGGTTCTCCCACAACCTTTTAGCCAAGCAGAGAAGAAGGCCCTTCTCCCCTCAGGAGGCCAAGTGGCCTAGTCACAGATAGGTGATGACCACGTAGCCGCCAGAGGCTCGGGGGCAAGGCGGGGAGGAGCCATAGGAGTGCCTCTGTGTGTGGCTCTCCAGCCAGCCTCCACCTGAGCCTCCTGATCCCAGGTCCTGGAGCTCATCTGCCCCCCACCGTTCCCTCTGCACCAGTCCAGACACCTGGCTGCCCCATACCCTCGCCCTCTCAGTGCGTACCCCCTCCTCCCACGCCCGCCCCACCAGTCCAGTGAGCTGCCTGGTTCTCAGCTCGAGAGCGCTCTGCGTGTGGTGGTGAGGCCTCCCGCAGGGCACTCATCTGCTGGGTGCAGGCGCAGTCATCTTGAGGTCTCTGGTCCCACATCCGGTTCTGCAGATGAAGGCCTTGTAGTGACAGTGCAGCGGAGCCAGACCGTCCCTGCCCTAGGATGCCTTGGGGAGCTGGAGAGTGCCTGCGATGTGTCTGACTCATTTGTGTGCCTAAGGACACAGGCTGGACAGTTTGCTCCCTTGTTTCCAGGAATGTGGGGAATGGCTGTCCCAGGGCTAAGTTGCCTCTTTGCGTCTTCACCTCTTCCCCAAGGGACAACAGCTCCACCTAGGGACACTTGAGGGTATCACAGTCAACTCTGGATTCAGGCTCTGTCCTGAGGCACTATCAGCTAAATGCTGAACAGTGATTTAAGACCAGTGCAGTTTTCAGTGTTTTGTTTTGTTTTTGCATTACTGGATATTGAACCCAGGGTTCTCTACCACTTAGCTCTATCTCTAATCCCCCCCCCCCTTTTGTGATACTGTGGATTGAACCCAGGGATATTCTACCTGCAGCCCTTTTAACTTTATTTTGAAACAGGGTCTTGCTAAAGTTGCTGAGTCTGGTCTCGAACCTGTGATCCTCCTGCCTCAGGCTTCTGAGTTGCTGGGATTACAGGAGTACACCACTGTCCTCGGCTAAACCAGTAGTTTTTACATGCCTCATTTTAGGAACAAATACCTAAATGTAAAGCCTGATGTTTTGAGTCTATCTTTGATGTTTTTCATTCAGCCCTATGGGAGCCTTTTTGAGACAGAAGCCCTCTCCTCTCTTGGCTTTTTTTCCTGTCACAGACTGCAGTGTTAGAGAAGTCCTCTCTCCCTGTGGTTTAAGCTTACTCTACAGCCTCAGTGCCTTCCTGGTGAGCAGAAGAATAGCATCCTAGCCACTCAAGCAGGAGCAGCACGGCTCAGCGTGGCAACCAGGTTCCCAATGTGAGCTCTCCCCTCCTCCCCTCTGACTTCCCAAGAGCCCCGCGCAGGAGGCCTGTGAGGATCATCCGTCTGTTTTATACCTTTAGAAGTTGAGTCCCAGCGAGGTGTGCCTGGCGTCCCGGGGCACTGCCACCACCACCAAGGACTGTTTGTTTGTGGCTCTTCCAAGAACCATTCGTAGATGGCTGAAGGTAACATTCCTCCTTCCTCTGATTTCCTTCTTTTCATCTTATGTGTCAAAAGGCTTCACCCGAAAAACTGCCTGGGTGTGCGGCAGTTTGCCGAGACAATGATGTGCGCCGTGCTGTACGACTCGGCCAACAGCTTCATCCACCAGCACTTCGTGGAGGTGTCCCTGTCGGAGGAGTTCCTGGCGCTGCCCTTGGAGGATGTGCTGGAGCTGGTGTCCAGGGACGAGCTGAATGTCAAGTCAGAGGAGCAGGTTGGTGGGCGTGGCAGCCGGCTGTGCTGGAGTCGGACACGGGGTGCCGTGCTTTCCCCTCGTCCCCCTCCCTTTACTGGAATAGAACCCAGGGGTATTCTACCTCTGAGCTTCACCCCCAGCTTTTTTTTATTTTGAAAGTGGGTCTCACTAAGTTGCTGAGGCTGGCCTCAAATCTGTGATCCTTTTGTCTCAGCCTCTCAAGTACTGGGAATACAGACGTGTGTGAAAAATATCATAGGTATTTTCCTTATATTTTAGTCTAAATAATATTCTATTTATTCTATCAACCCCATTTCCCTTATTATTAGATATTTGCGTTATTTATAATACTTCTGTCAGAAATAACGTTGCTATGAATTGGAAATAGCAAGCATAGGTAACTTTTTGAAAGAGTTTCGTTTTAGCCAGGTGCAGAGGTATGCACCTGTAATCCTAGTACTTGGGAGGCCAAGACAGGAGGGTCCTGGGTTGGAGGCCAGCATGCAGCAGCTTAGTGATACCCTGTTTCAAAATAAAACAGGGCTGGGGTGTAGCTCAAAGGTGGAAAATCCCTGGGTTCAATCCCTAGTATCACAAAAAAAAAAGAAAGAAAAGAGTCTGTTCCAGGGAAGAACAGCACATTGGGACAGCCACTGGAGGGGCATGAATTCAGGAGGGGGTTGTTGTTCTTAAGATGAGAGAAATTACTGCATACTTGCCTCTGCTGGGACTTTTCCAGAAGAGAGGAGAAATGGTAATGTAGGAAAAGTGGAAGAACAGTTGCTGGGCAGTGTTCTGGCCCGACAAGAATCTAGGGCCCAGGAGTGTATCCGAGGGCATAAGCCATCCACATCCAGAGCGGCGGGCAAGAGGGAGGGCCGGGCACGTGCTCCCAGGTGCAGGGGATGGGCGGCCTGTTCTTGCTCCCAGGTGCAGGGGATGGGAGGGCGTGGCAGATGCTCCCAGGTGCAGGGGATGGGCGGGCTGAGTTCTTGCTC
>PVLC010038338.1:0-14802 GCA_004027655.1 Graphiurus murinus | reverse complement strand
TGATGAGAGAGAGAGAGGGAGGAGGAGAGGGAGAGGGAGAGGGAGAGGGAGAGGGAGAGGGAGAGGGAGGGGGAGAGGAAGGGGGAGAGGGAGGGAGAAATAAGGAGAGGAGGACGAGGAGAAGGAGGTGAAGGAAGAGGAAGAGGAAGAGGAGGAGAAGGGGAGACAGAGGAGAGGAGAGGAGGACCAGGGAGCAGGATAAAGTGGAAAGCACTGATTATACATCCTGCTGTATTCCCAAGTTTTGAGTCAGTTTTTTCCATAACACAAGATGTGGTAGTCATCATTGACAATAAATGAGTATTTCCAAGTCTAGTATGGACTGAATAACCTTGATGCTGTATACTAAGTCATTAGGGAAAAGATAGCTGTAACCTTTGAGATACAAAATTCTCAGCACCATCAAAGGCATCCTGGGACTAAAGAGTTTCCCTTCTATTTTTGATGAAACTTGACCATTACTTTCAAGAGACAGCTGGAGTAGATTTTTCAAAGACTGAAGCTCCTGAAAATACAGACGCATTCCTCCTCTCCTTTCCAGCACTCAGCCAGGGAACTTTACTCCCTGTGCTAAGACTTTATGAGAATTGTTATTTTATATATCTCAAACTTTGAACAAAAAAAAATTTTTTTTAATTCAGGTCAGGATCTCTCTCTCTCCTGAGAACTTACAAACCACCAATGGAGTTTTAAGGATATTTCAAATGAAAAAATCTTAAGCCAGGACTTCCTAACACAACCGAACAATGAGGCCTGCAAAAGAGAAAAAGCAACTGGATGCTTTTTGAAGTGTGTGTGTGTGTGTGTGTGTGTGTGTGTGTGTGTGTGTGTGTGTGTTTTACTGGGGATTGAAATCAGGGAATTCTACCTCTAACCTATACTCCAGTCTTTCTTATTTTTTATTTTGAAACAAAGTCCCCTAGGTTGCTGGGTTGCTGAGAGTCTCGCTAAGTTGCTAAGGCTGGCCTCGAACCTGTACTCTTTCTTTCTCAGCCTCCCAAGTACGGGATTATAGGCATGTGCCATCACACCCAACTAATTTTTAAAATTTCCATTAAGGTATGATGAGGAGCAGAGGATTTTATCCATCAATAATTCATCTTCAAGAATAATCTGAGTATAGTCTATACAGTGGAGGAGATAGTGATGGGAGATTTATCCTTCTGAAAACCATACTGCCTGACTTGGCACTGTGAGACCTAATCTACCTGCTTAATGGAGGTCAGCCTACATGGTTTGATCTCTGTCTCAACAAGTGCCACCATTGGAGTCCAAAGGCATATGGACCTTCTCTTATTTTCTATATGATGGGATTCATGCAGGATAACTTGCTGGAAATACAGGAGAATAAAAGTTACATGAAGAATATCTGCTGAAAGCATAGAGAAAAGAGCCCACATTCTTAACTGGGGCATGTTCTCACAGACATTGCTTCATGTATATCAAAACAGCCCAGAGAAAGGCAGGCATCAAGAAAGAAAGCTAGAGGCACCATTCATGTGCTGCACTGCACGTCCACGCATAGATGAGCCACAAGAAAGGTTCTCACTTGGTCCACTTGACTATGAAGTCTCAAAGGTGGACGCCAGAGACCTAACTGAGGATCTTTTTAAGGCCTCCATGGGCAGACAGAAACACATCTTGCAATCAGGCAACCAACCCCATCCTCATCCCAAGCACATTCTGCTGAGCACTTCCCAGATAGCTAGCGCCTGCCACATTTATTTTTTGCCAGCCTCCCCCACACAGAAAACTCCCTCACTCAAGAGAACTCTACCTGTGGTCATGGTGTGTCTCTGCCTGTTTTTTTCCTTCGTTTGCATCAGCCCTCATGTCACATTCCTTGTTCCCAAGTTCTAAGACTGCTTGTGCTGAACGCTCTTATGGGTGATTTATTGGTGTCTTTGGGAAGTTATATTTCTGCAAGCATCATGTCATTTGCAGAGCAGATGGCAAAATGGAGCTTTAAATGGGTAATGATCTAAGCCAGGCATAGTGGTGCATGCTTGTAATCCCAGCATTTGGGAGGTTGAGACCGGAGGATCTGGATTCACGGCTAGTCTCAGCTACCTAGTGAGGCCCTCTGCAACTTAGTGAGACCCTGTTTCAAAATAAAGAATAAAAATAGGACCCGGGGTATAGCTCGGAGGCAGAATGCCCCTGGGTTCAATCCCCAGTACCACAAAAAAAGGGTGATGATCTAAATTGTGTTAGGTTTTGCTTTGGCGCGGACACCAGACGGATGCCTTTGTGATGAAGTGGGTCTCCTCCAGCCTTTTCTTTTATGCAGGTTTCCAACAGGTGTTTCCTCTAAGGCAGATCTGTTTTCCGTAACATCAGAATGAAAAAAGATGTTGTCTGTGACAGCTTGTATACATAGATCATGTTTTCATTATGATAGAAAGTATACAGTGATTGATTTGCTATTGCAAGTCAAGTTAAAGTGTGCTTGGGAGAAGATCATCTTCTGTTTGCCAAAAGGGCATTTAATTACTGGACCAGGGTCTCTTCATTCATCATGGGAGTGGGGTGGGTGGAAAAGGAGGGGAAGTGGGGGAAAGCTGAAGGAAGCAACCAGAAGGAAAATAGTGGCAATAGCTGTGGACTTGAGTGCTGGGGGTGGAGAGCAGAAAGCCCCTCCCTGCAGGCAAGACAGCAGTTTCAAAAATGTTATGAATGTGTCCCTGAAAGACCAACTGGGGTACATTATGTAAACATGTGTTTTGAGAAATCTGAGGGACAGTGTCTAAGAAGCTACTTGAGAGAAACAGGGGTCTGAATAACACAGCCAGTTTTCCAAATCTTGATAGAAACCAAAGCCAGACTCATATCCTGGGTTCTTTGTGAGAACGTTAACAAGCTTGGCATAAAGCCACCACTATGGTCCTGTCTAGTGCCATTGAAAGAGCTTGTGGGGCTCTAAGAATTCAGTGCTGGGCTTGGGAATTATGAATACTTAAAACCACCAAAAGATATATTCATTTTAGCAAATGAAATGATCTGTGTTGTCAACCTGATCTCAAGACTTACGTTACATCTTCTGACTAGTTACATGTCGAGAATCTACCACATCAGTGACATTTTTACTTAAGTTTTAAATGCATATGGAGCTAAAGGAAAGGTCCTAGCCAATCTATTTAGTAATTACCCTCTCCTCTGCTCTTCCCAACCCTTCGCCAGGGCTCTGCTCTTCCTGCTCAGGATTCTCTACCCAGCTCCTTCCTTATGTCCCATTATTTTAAGTCTGATACTTCAATCCAAGCTTCAGCAAATTTTTTGTCTGAAAATTGGTGACTTATGATAGCAATTTAGAAAGTAATGTGGTTGAGGAGAAAAAAGTTGCTCATTAATATGTTGGAGTCTGAGTCTTGGGCCAGGTGTTGAATAACAAGTTATTTTAACCCACAAGCAAAATTCCTACCCCTCTAGCACAAATGGCATTAGGTTGTATTTCTCCCAAAATGTATAGTAAAATTTCACAGGACAGGGCTATCATTGGGCTGAATCACTAGTGTGATTCAATATGCCCCAAAAGGTATTTCAGGGGTTAACAATAAATATTTTTGAATAATTAAATCAATCGATAACACTGGATTACACCGTTTTAAAAGAATTTCTTTACCACATACCTTTTAAGAACCTTTCATATGCTATGAACAATTCCTCAGAACTTCTCCAGTTATTGATATGCTGTGGAACATGTTTTGGGGAAAGGTATATATGAGAGTATAAGATGGACTTGGGCTGTGGTAGCAAGCAGGACATCTTAGTGGCTTTGCATAATGAAGGCTCATTTCTTGTGCATTGTACACATCCAACAGAGGGAAAGGAGGCCTGGCTTGCTCCACAGAGCCACTCATGCACCCAGGCTGATTCTGTAGGTAGCAGGTTAGAAGAGAGCCTGCCAAGTCACACAGGGGCTTTTCACTATCTCTGCCACCTCTTCTCACATTTCATTGAACAGAACTGGTCCTGCAACCCCACCTACCTGCCCATATGCTCAGGAAGTAGGGGAGAATTGGGGATTGCGAACACTTGTAACCTCCACCTCCACATTATATTTAAGCACCCATTTTATTGTTTGTTATCTATTTCCTTTTATCCATAAAACGGGGAAGGGGTCTTTAAAGTCTGGCAGAGACAGAAATACTTACCAAATATTCCAATTGTTTCTCACATTCCCCAGCCCCCTGGCATGGCAGGAGACAGGCAACTGGTTCTGGCCAATGAAATGCAAACAGAAATGATGTGCATCACTTTGAGCCAAAGCAATTAAAAGCCTGGACTTGATTCTCCTGGTCCATCCTCTTCCTCTGCATTGAGAAAGATGTGTATTCCAGATGCTGTGACCTTAATATGGCACCCAAAGGTCCTGAGTGGCTGCACGGGGGTAGAGACACCTGTTCACCTAAGCACAACATGCAGTGAAGAGAGAAAAGATCTGTGCTGTGTTTGGCTCCTGAAATCATGAGTTTGTATTTGCAGTCTAAGTCTAGATTCTCCTGGCCTGTATAGATCCTCTCTAACCCTAAACTTCCTGTAAGTCTAGAAGGGTTCCCTCTATTCTCTAACAAGCCAATATGCTTTCTTTAGGAATTGAGTGAGATTTTCCAAGAGGTCATCAAATCCTTTCAGTGACTAAATATATTGCGAAGCAGTGCTGTGCCTCCTGCAGTGTGGGGCTGTGATACAGAGGACTTTGCCAAGAAGTGGTCAGGAGTAGAACAAAGTGTAGACAGATGCAGGATGAAGATAGAAACCATGAAGAATGCAAAGTGCATTTCGTATATCAGGAGGTTTCAACAGGGACCTATGAGGATAAAAACATGGGGAGAAGAGAAGAGAAAAAGAGGCTAAGGATAAGGAAACAGAAGTTACCCATGATCCAGCCTCTCACAGTCTTTAAATTCTAGATCAAGATGCCCAAAATACCACTCATGATTTCTGCTAAGCAGTAATGGCATTGTGGTAGTAGCAAACTTAAGAGCAGGAATAAGACATCTTGACTTTTTACACTGGAGCCTCAAATGTCCTCAGACTAACTTTCCATTCTCCTTATTTAGTGCTTACCTAAATGATACAGAGGACGAGTCTAAACAGCTTGATAGCACCGGCATGTTTCATTGGTGCAAGACAACTCCTTTGGAAAAGGTGATTTTGGTAGGTGACTTTGCACCTCATCTCAACTATAATGAAGCATCTCTCAGGGCAAAAAATGGCCTGTCTCTTTGTAAAATGAATTGGCAAGGGAAAACACCTTACCAGCTATATGAAAGATGTGCAGTAATGTGCCATATTACCCTGTGGCATTTTGCAAAGACTGTGTGAATGACATGCTAGGATTCAAAACACTTAGGTGTCTCCAGCTGTTACCTCTTTCTTTAAAAAGTTTAGCTGACTAAATTATTTAAAATAATGCTGTCCCGAAACTTTGAGGTTTTACTAGTAAATCTGATTAATTTAAATGTACCAGGGAAATCTACTATTTATAAGGACTTAGCAATCATTTCTTTGTTTAAAATAAATATTTTTCTAACTCTGGAATTTGAAATTTTGGACTTTCTATATTTTTTCTTAAATCTGGCCATACTTATATTTAACATATTACCCAAAAGTGTATCTCTTAAATGATCCCCACCCCAGCCTCATGCAATCTGGGTGAATCCTTGTAGATATTATAGTTCCATCTGCCCCTCTCCTCTGAAGGAGACAAACTAACTTAACTCACTGAAATTCCAGAAATCAAGATGTGAAAAGCCTTGTATCCTAATCTAGGCTCTGACACTTGCTTTCTGGATCCCCATCTATTCTCATTTTCCAGAGTTAAAAACTCAAGTATCACTTGAGTGGTTTATCAGCAATAGCTGGTAAATTTAACTAATAAAAATGGTTGTTTGCATGCTGTATATACTCCAAATAATTGGTAATTATAAATATTTTCTTCCTTTCCTAAGATAGTTTAGTTTATTTTTTATTAAACACACACACACACACACACACACACACACACACACAAACAAACACACACCATCCTTGTGGTATAGTGCCAGTGTCCTAACAGATTATATTCCAATTTTGTAAAAGAATGATCAATTATTTGATCAGAGCCCAAAATTTTCAGAGCTGTCACATCAACTGGAAGACTAACAGGGTTTCTGAAAATCACCATTTTAGCAATTATGTCTTATTCTAAACTATGTAAAATAAACATCCGCTGAGCAGGAAGCCAAATATGTTTTAAGTGGGAGGCAGACTTTAGAAAGAAAGGTGGAGAAAGTGGGTGCAGATTGAGGCAGCCAAGAGATCAAGGAAGGGAAATAAGAGACATTTTATTAGACCACATTTATTAAGTACACAAACGAGTCACTATTGTAGATATTTCCCTTGTGATAGTTCATGGGGAATATGGTTCATTCAGAACAACTGAGTCTTTTAGTAAGTTGAGAAGGCCTTCTAGTTTTAGAAATGCTAAGGGTTTTGAAACTTGTATCCCAGAGGAGGAATGTCAAGATTTCAAAATTTAAGGAGCCTTTGAACTTGATTCCATTTGCAGAATGGTCAAGCAGAAGTATTCCATTTAACTTTGAACAAATAGCACATCCTTTTCTTCCCCCACCCAAAGCCACCATCTTTCTTAATTGGGAGGAAGCTTTGTGCTGCAGTTTGTTGGAGAAATTGCCTCTCTAGCTGTGCCCATAAACACACTCTGCCATGCATCTTGTTTCTAATTGTTTAGTTCTCCTCAGAAGAGCAATTGTCGGACTTCAGGCACATTACATTAAATACCATTTGAGGCCTCATTATTCAAGTTAAAACTAATCAGGTTAACTAGAGACAATTATTTAATAGATTTGGTTAAGATTCATATCACTCTTTACGAAAGCTCTCTAGACTAGTAGCTTCATTTCTCCTCACAAGGAGATCCTCTTAGAAGGAGAATATTTCCCAGTGTTTGCTAATTTGATCAACACTAATTGTGGAGATGTCAGATATTACTTACTCATCCTGTTAGATTTTGTCAGGTCCTGCTGTTTGGAAAATGATTGGCATAAATAAGAATGATATTTCCATTCAAATATCCTAAATCTTTATGTGCCTAGGAATGTAGAACACATTCAATGGGTAACTGCTAATGAGCCAAGCACTGTACTTTCAACATGTTATTGACTTTTCTCAACAGTTAACATTTGATTTGTTTTTACTGTTTTAAACATAAAGCAATTGAGGGTCAGAGAAGTTAAAATGATTTATTTATTTACATAGCTAAGAATACAGCTGGAATGCAAAGTTAAATCCTCTAGTTTGTGTTCAGGGCTCTTTTCCTTCCATCCCAATGACATAAGAAGAGACATCACCTATTCCTGAAAATAAACCAGACATGGACCAAAAATAAGTTTTCTACAGGAATATCAGTTTTTTAGTTACACCTGTTTTAAGAGTCTCTATGAATGTGCTAGCATTCTAATCTAACTATATGTCTTGCATATCTTGTATTCAACTTAGAATATAGAGGTGATGTTTACAACTGGCATGTTTAAGATCAAATAAAAATTTTATAACCTCACTATTTCTTTTGGGCACTTTGCCTGGTAAATTTTCTTGACTCAGGAAAGAGTTTATTGAATCAGTTCAGTGTATTTGGGTTGAACCACATGACGAAATTGCCAATACTTGACCGTTTTTCTTTCTGCATGTGTGTGTGTGTATGAGACTAGAAGTTAAACCTAGGAACGTTCTACCTCTGAGCTACGCCTCCATCCTTTATTTTTTATTTTGAAACATAGTCTTGCTGGGTTGTTAAGAGTCTCACTATGTGGCTCAGGCTCTCCTAGAACTTTTGATCCTCCTGTCTCAGCCTCCCAAGTAGTGGGATTATAGGCATGTGCCACCCACCATGCTCAGCTTCAACCATTTTTGACCTACAAAAAGCAACTTCATGTGGTTCAAACAACTGTATGAAAACCTACTGAATACAGCAACATATTGCAACTTCATGTAATTTTGGCTAGAAGACGCAAGTTTAGTATTGGAATTTGCAATGTCTCAGTTTTTCAGTTAACCAATTCTACATGGCTAAAAACATATAATGAAAATCAAGAAATATTTTTCCCATTTGGTCTAGTGATTTCATACTCTGATAAATAATACATATGTTAGTTTTAATTGACTCACTCCAGGCTAACAGAAAAATAAAATAAGGAATTCCACAAAAAAGAAAAAAAGTTATAATTGCAACACTTGTGAGCATAAGTTCTATTTTTTTTTAATTTATTTTTTTGGGATACCAGGGATTGAACTCAGGGGCATTCTACCTCTGAGATACATCCCCAGTCCTATTTTTTATTCTTTATTTTGAAACAGGGCCTCACTAAGTTGAGGAGTGCCTGACTAGGTAGCTGAGGCTGGCCGTGAACCCAGATCTTCCAGTCTCAGCCTCCCAAATGCTGGGATTACAAGTGTGTGCCACCACACCTGGCTCCCATAAGTTCTATTTTTATGAGAAATTTGCAAAATTCTATTAGCCACATGAAAGTATTGCTGTGGGTGTACCTAGAAAGGCCAGGATAAAAGAAGGGAGTCCTTTTTGGGGAACAGTAATCTTGTTTTATAAAAAATGACCTAACTCTGGCATGCTTATCTTTAGAAACGAACTGACAGGTCCAAACCTAAGTTTCGGAATCACATTGTAGCATGTGTATTTGGAGATGCCCAATCAGCCCTGATGGGGCTTCGGAACTTTGTGATGCCCCTAAGAGCTAGCAACTATACCCGGCAAGAGCTGAAGGACATTGTATTCGTTGGGTCTCTGGATTACCTGCAGAAAGAATGGCGATTTCTCCGGAACTTTCCCCAGATATATATTCTGCCTGTAAGTATCACATAAGGAAAAATGAATATTTATTATAATAATAATGTCAATAATAATAATAATAATAATAGCAAGAGTTTGCAGTTATATAATACATAACTTGGTGTCAGAAATTGTTCTAAACATTTACCTATATTCACTTAATACTGAAAACAACTCCTAGTGGATAGGTATTAAAGATGTTGAACTTTAGGTATGGAAAGAATAACCAACTTGCTCAAGATTACACAGCAAGTGAGTGGCAACAGTAAGATTGAAATCCAGATGTGTGGTTCCTGAGTTTATGCTCAAACCATGAAGTTTTATGATCTTTATACAAAAGAGAGTTTCTCTTAATTTCTGAGTCTGATTCCAACTTAATGCTTAAGCCAAAGCTAATTCTGGCTGGTCTTTGGGTTCTTTCTTGATTTTTCTGGAGGCATCTCTATATAGTCCCTTTTAGAAACATGAGCAATTGGGTTTACACTTTTGAGAAATGGTTCTTCTGTGATTTTAGTGTCCCTTCCAGAACTCACATTGGAATTTTATTGCCATTGTAACAATGTTGAGAGATACAGCCTTAAAGAGGTGATTAGGTCCTGAGTGCTCTACCACCATGAATGGAGTGGAATGAAGTGATGCTGTTACCAGGGTAGTGGGGTTAGTTATGATGGGAATTCCTTTCATCAGGCATAGGTTTATGATAAAAGATTAAACCTGGCCCAATCCTCTTTTGCCTGACTGGATGTAGTCCTTCAATCTTGAACTTCTCTGAATTTAGAACTATGGGAAAGAAATTACTTTTGTTTATAAATTATCCAGTCTGTGGTGTTTTGTTATAGCAGTAAGAAAACACACTAAGATAGGATCCATTATGCATATGTGGCACTGTAGTTATATTTGCATTTAATTTTCATAGGTTCTTATCCCAATTTATGTCACTATTTTGATGGATGAAAAACCCATTGTGTGCACTGTAAAATGCAGCAGAGCATTTTAATCTTTATGAAATCATGCTGGCCACATAAGGAATACTTTTTCAAACTTCAAAAATAATTCTCTCAAAAAGCAAATTACATTTACTCTTCTAAAAAGCCATCCTAAAGTTCCCTGTTCTTCTTTCCTTGCTTAAGTTCATACAAAGGAAGAAAATGACCAGAAGTCTACAGATCCAACTAGTTTGGGGTATTACAATATTAGACTCCAAATTTCCTGAAGGAGGAACCAAATCTTTCCCTATTTCTCTACCACAGAAAAGAAGTAGCTTCCCTGTTGCTAGTTAGAGTCCAAGAAGAGTGGGTTACTCGCGAGGTTGGGAGGATGCATAGCTTTACTTTAGATCTATAACTTCTCATTTATCTGACTTTTTTCCTTACGCTGTCACTCTATGCTACTTCTCTTCTTTCACCTGTGTCATCCAAAGGGACTCATGCTCCCCCCACGCTTACATCTTTCTCTCATCCAAACCTCCTCTCTGGGAAAGCTTTGTGGAAATCTATTCACAATAAAATACTAATGCTCATTAAGTATAAATGTGTCCAATACCAGGTAATTGTTTTAAAATCAAGCCAGGGGAAGCTGGAGAGACTTTAGCTTGAAAATCACATCATCCACAATGAGCCATGATATAAAAACCCTTCCATCTGTCCAGCCACCTGTCAATCTCATTTTCTTTCCTTAGGGATCGGCACTCTATCCTGCGGACATGCAAGCAGTCAACATAGAGGCATGCGCTATGTGTGCTATTTTAGCACCTCCGTCTGAGCCATCCAGCAGCCAGACTCTGGTAGACACAGAGACCATCATGGCCACCCTGAACATCGGGTCACTGCGGGTCAATCCTTCTCCTCAGACAACTTTAAAACAAGGTCAGAATAACACCCCTGATAGGAAAAGATTAAGGAGCTGGACCAAAGAATAAGAATTAACTTCTCTATTATGATAATTATGAGAGATTGGGCAGATGTCCTCTAAGATCTCTAAAATGCCTTCCAAATCTGATAATAGGAGTAGTCTATAGTTATTTCTTCTGAAATTCTAAGTCAAATGAAGGCCAATGTCTACCTTATAACTAGAATGTATGTAATAGTTTTTTTCCATTTTTAAGAAAAAAATATAGGATAGCAAGTGCTATTATTATTATTATTATTATTATTATTATTATTATTATTATTCTGGAGATTGAACCAGAGGCATTCTACTTACGAGTTACATCCCTAGCCCTTTTTATTTTTTATTTTGAAACAGGGTCTCAGATTACTGAGAGTTTCATTAAGTTGCAGAGGCTGTTTTAGAACCTGCAATCCTCCAGTCTCAGCTGCCCAAATATTGGGATTACAGGAAGGTGCCACGATACCTGGCTAAGTGCTATTATTTTTTTATTAATCTAATATCAGTAAAGAAATTAGTAGGTTGTTATAGTGAATGAGAAGTATTATTAGTAATCATTTCTCACTGGATTTTATAGATATTCAAGTTCCAATTCTTAGTTTAATGGTTAATAGGATGAATTGTAATTCTCTTTTATTCCATATTCTTACAAATTTCAGGAGATTATCTCTAAGATCTTTTCAAACTTCTGCAGACCAAAAATTTCCTAGTTTGCATTCAGATTGGAAAAAGAGAGTAAAATAACAGAGGGGACCTCTCTAGGTTGAGGAATCCTCTCAACATCCTGTACATTTATTATCACTTAGTAGATTCTTATCAAGTATTTGTTGAATAGAAACAAATGAGCCCATGAGCTGGACTCCTGAGGAACTTCCCCATATTTTATTGTACTCAAAATATACCTGAGGTTAACCTCCACTGCAAAACTGTTATTTTCCTTCTCCCTTCCAAATGGGAAATGGCTTATACCGTAGTCTGCTTCTAAAAACTAAGACCACTTGAGTAAATGTTCTGTGTCTAAAACAGATTTCCAATTCAAGAACAAAAAGTAAACCCTGAATCTGGGCATGGTGGCATGCACTAGTAATCCTAGTACTTGGGAAGCTGAGACAGGAGTATAGCAGCAGGTTCTTGGCCAGCCTCAGCTACGTAGTGAGGCACTCCGCAACTTAGTGAGGCAGAAAGCATCCTCCACACTGAGCACCAAAACACAACCAACCGGTGGCCAATTTTCTTTCCCTTGGTCAGTGATTCTCAACCAGTTTGCCCTCTGCCTGTGTCTGGAGACAGCTTTGGTCATGTCGTCACAGCTCGGGCGTTTCTATCAGCATGCAGTGGGCAGAAGTCAGAAATGCTGCTAAACATCTTCCAGTGCACAGGGCAGCCCCACATGATAAAGAAATGTCAATGGTACCGAGATGGAGAAACTTTGTCCTAGCATACCAAATGAGCCCTTTGTGGGATCAGTGAGCTTTCTCACATCTTCATTCAATGATAAACTTACCTATGAAGCCAAGGTTATTCCATACAGAGACTTGCCAAAGTGTGTTAGAGGTGGGGTTACAGCAGACGAGGACTGTCCAAAGGACCCATAAAAACATCAGGGCTCTTGGACCTCTCCATGGGAAACCCAGAGGTTTTTCGGTAATGCTCTAATTACTGTCCTGTCACATCAAGAGAACAGGTTGGCAAACTTAGGTACTGAACTAAATAATCTTCAGCATAATCTAAACATATAACGGTAATTAAGGCTGACAACTTAATATGCTACTGAAATTTAAATGTATAGTAGTAATCTACAATTAAGCAATCTCTTGTAATAGCACCCTGCCAGCCTGGAAGATTTCAGGTATAATACTGTGTATTATTAGGAAGCAAAAATATTGACATTAGTAAAATGTGCCCAGGCTATGATCTGACACTTATTCAAATTAACTGAGGGAAGACTGAGTGAAGGCGGAGTTGCCATCGTCATCCTTCAGTCGGCGTCAGAAGCAGGTATTTATGCAATTGCTTCAGCCAATGTGGATGTTTCTGTACACAATTAGAACAATCAACTCTGAAACCTGGGTAATTCAGGTCCTCTCTTAGCTGGGAACTGGAATCAGAAAGCAGGATTCAGAGCAGGATTTCCCCATGGAGGGAAACTGGTCCCAATATCTTACTATAAAGGCCAGTCACACCTTGCATAAATTAAGAGAAAGACGAACTAGGTGCCCGGGAAAGAAAGAAGCTCGGAAGTGGGTACTGATCAGGGTGTGACCCCCCCACGCCAGGGGTTCCAAGCCACATGATTTTGGCCAAGGTTTATAGACCGTGCACTGGGGAGATCTAATCACACAACATTCACCAAATTGATGTGACAGTGATCCTCCAGACTGCGCCTACTGCTCAGAGCCACCAGGGGGATCTTTTGCCAGTATTTATTGCATAATCCCAATTCTTTACTTCTAACTGCCCTGTGGCAATTAAATCATATAGGATCCTGCAGGCTGGTGGGGAGTTTGAATTTTCTCTTAATTCACCTCATTCATGGTTCTTTTCTGCCTTAGGTTTCTTATCTCATCTCTCTGCCTGAAAGTCTCTTATTTATTCCTCAGGATTCCGCTCTGCTGTCAGAGATATCTGTCTAGTCATCTCCCCACCTCAATTACCAGCCCTTCAAGTCTGTGGGGTTTGTTGTTATTGCTTTTTTTTTGTTGTTTTAGTTTTTAAGTCAGAACTATTTGGAAATATTTTGTATTTGCCACATGTGATATGTAACTGGGAGAGGGACTGGTCACAGTCCTAGAGTGGAATACTTTCCAAGGGTTTGCATAAGGGAGGGAGGGAAGAGGGAAAATAGGAAGGAAGCAAGGACACATACAGCAGATAAAGCAGCTCATATATTCTGGAAATAAAGTGGAATCTCAATTTCTCAAGTCTTCCTGAATTATGAAAATCTCAGAGATTTTTGTTTGTGTTTTTGTTTGAGGAAAAAAATAGTTTAGGGTATTCGAGTCCCATGAATCTCTAGTCACTGGTGTAAACCATCCTCTTAAGTAACTGAGTGCATCCAGTTAGCTCTCTCTGTTTCCATTTCTTCACCTAAGACTGAAGGGTTTCAGGAAATTGCTGAGGTCACTGCCAGTTCTAACTGTAAACCAAATATGCCTGGCTCATCACATTGAGCTTCTGTTTTTATCCTATATCCAAGACTCAGAATTTAGTGGAGAACAGAAATATATTCTGCTCTACTACTGCACATTAACAAGAAGTGACTCTTTTGAATGCTTCTTAAGGAGCTGGAGGAGGTGTTAAATAGTGTTACATGAGGGTGTGTGAGATTGTTACAGAAGGGTGTGCAGGATGGTTACAGTAGGGTGTGCAGGATAGTTACAGGAGGGTGTTCAGGATGGTTACAGGAGGGTGTGCAGGAATCTTACAGGAGGGTGTTCAGGATTCTTACAGGAGGGTGTGCAGGATTCTTTCAGGAGGATGTGAAGGATGGTAACAGAAGGTGTGCAAGATGGTCACAGGAGGGTGTGCAGGATTCTTAGAGGAGGGTGTGCAGGATGGTTACCGGAGGGTGTGCAGGATTCTTACAGGAGGGTGTGCAGGGTGGTTACAGGAGCGTATGTGTGATTCTTACAGGAGGATGTGCAGGATGGTTACCGGAGGGTGTGCAGGATTATTACAGGAGGGCGTGCAGGATAGTTACAGCATGGCGTGCAGGATGATGTGAAGGATGGTTACAGGATGGTGTGCAGGATTCATACAGGAAGGGGTGAAGGATGTATACAGGATGGTGTGCAGGATTCCTAAAGGAGGCTGTGCGGGATGGTTCCCGGAGGGTGTGTGAGATGGTTACAGGTGGGTGTGCAGGATGGTTACAGAAGGGTGTGCAGGAATCTTACAGGAGCATGTGTAGGATTCTTACAGGAGGGTATACAGGATGGTTACAGATGGGTGTGCAGGATTCTTAAAGGAGGGTGTGCTGGATTCTTACAGGAGGGTGTGCAGGATAGTTACAGGAGGGTGTGCAGGATACTTACAGAAAGGTGTGCAGGAATCTTACAGGAGGG
>PVLC010038337.1:0-14806 GCA_004027655.1 Graphiurus murinus | reverse complement strand
AAAAAAAAAAAAAAAAAAAAAAATCTGGAGAGTTCATAATCCCTAACTCCACCCTATAGGGTGTGTCCAGTGTTGGGCAGAAGCTTCAAGGGGCCCACACCCTTCATCTCCCGCCCCTCTCCTTACCCCTTACCTGAGATTCCAGAGATCCAAGAGGAGGGCAAAGGTCAGACCTCAGCCAGCCACCACCCATCGTTGCTAAGAAACCTGAGGAAGAGGAGGTCAGGACCTCCACTGTGCCTACCCCTCCTGGGGGTTCTATAAAAGAACTGCAAAGACTCTCTTGGCCCAGATGGTCTCCCCTCACCTGTCTCCTCTCTCGAGTCCCTCACTTTCCTAAATAAAACTCCTGCCTTTGTCCCTCACTGGTACATGTTGAAATTATTTTCTCCACAGAAGCCAAGGACCCACACGAGGTATCATGCTGATCCACGACAACTGGATATGTTTAAAAACTTCATGTTTGCAGCAAGGCATGGTGGTGCCCGCTTGTAATCCCAGTAGTTGGGAGATTGACAAGAGGATCACATGTTCAAGAACAGCCTCCACAAGTAGCCTCCCAGTAGTGAGACCCTGTTTCAAAATAAAAAATAAAATAGGGCTGGGGGTGTAGCTCAGAGGTAGAATGCCCCCAGGTTCAATCCCCAGTACCAAAAAACAAAAAACTTAATGTTTGGAAATTAAACCCCCTAAACTCTCAGTAACCCTGTGATGGGGCGCGCGTGTTTCCCAAAAGAAGATTCAGGTTCTTGATATTGAAAAAAAGAATTTTAACACATACCATTCAAAACATCTGGCAGGTTTATTTTAGAACTGGGAGGAAGGGAAAAACAGGGGAGGGGAGTGAAAGGGTCCCCTGGACAAGTTCACGTGCATGTCCCCAGAGGGAAGGGATAAGGGGAAAAAATCCCCGGTTACCCAGATGGGTCGATGATCAGGTCCCAAGCAGGGAGAAGAGGCGGACAAAGGGGTTGCATCAGGCTATAAGAGAGGGCGGGGTCCTCTTCTCCAACCCCTCTCTCTCTCTCAGATAGGTGGGTTCCTCAGATGGGGCTGGTCACAGAAAAGTTGGATCCTCCCTTCTCAGGTGTGCTGGGCTCTTCCGGAGTTTGGCGGTGCATCTCATTTGGGCCGAAACAAAGACAAGCTTCCAAGGGGGTGGAGTTGGCCTAACACTCTCCAGATTTTTTTAAAAGGCTGTATTAAAACTATATTTTTATGAATTCTCCCGATACCTCCTTCTACCTAACATTCCACTTCTGAGCTACCTCATCAACCCCACAGTGATATGTTCGCTGTTCTATTCATCTTCACCCCAAGATGAATAGAACATCTGTTGGGAGCGGCAGAAGCAGTCGCACCCGAAAGATGGCGCCTGGAGGAAGTACCTACGTGCAGTAAACAACTCCTAATATGGCGTTGTTGCTTGATAGCAATGCTAGCTGGTGAGCAGGCTTAGTTTCCTGACCAATTAGAGTACAGATACGTGCCTGATCCTGATTGGATCAGAGGTGAACTTCAGCTGGGTCAATCAGATTCTCTCTCCCCCCAAGGAATGGGACTTGATAAAGCATTGTCTTCTAAGTCTACTTGTGCCATGGCCAGAGGTGATTGGACTACAGGTGGAGTGCCAGTTCAAACTGGGCCAGTCAGACTCAGTCTCCAAGACAGGTTGAGGGGGATGCAGATAGGATGGCCATCGTCTTCAGTGACTGCAGAAGAGAGAAAGCTGGTCTGCTAAGAGGAGCCAAGAGTTCCTACGCAAAGAGACCACACAGTGAGAGGGAGAGACCACAAGACAGACTGACCAAAAAAGGGGCCTAGAAGCCAGTGTGGTGGCACATATCTGTAATCCCAGTACTTGGGAGGCTGAGACAAGGATTGCAGGTTTAAGGACATCCTCTGCAATGTAGCAAGACCCTGCTTCAAAACAAGATATTTGGAAATAAGGGCGACATCAAATAGCCAAGCAGAGACTGCAGGGGCGTTACTAAAGGGATCAGGGATGGGAGATGAAGCCATAAAGAGTGTAATAGTAGAAACAATGCTATGAATGTATAGAAAACTACAAATTCCAACAGCAAAAACATGTGTGGGCAGGGAGGAGGGACCCAGTGGGGAGGGCACTAAGAACTATGTACGCGCATCTCTCTGACACTTTATACCCCAATATGATTAAAATTTACAATGCACCAAATTAAAAATAAAAAGGCCTGGGGTTGTAGCTCAGAAATAAAATGCCCCTAGGTTCAAGCCCCAGTACTACCCCCCCCCGTGCAAAAAAAAAGGGGGGGACTTAGAAGGGAAGAGAGAAACAGAAAGAGAAATCAAGTCAGACAGTCTGAGCAATGGAGCAGGTAGAACAAGATGGAGTTAGAGACAAAACCACTGAGTGTGAGAGAATAGGAGGTCACAACCAGAGAAATGGCCTGGGTTCTGATGGCGCTGTAGTTTCTGGTTCCTGTCCTTCCTGACGTTAGCTGGCACTATGTTACTCGTAATCAAAAGGCTTGCAGTGTGAGTCCCACCTCTACTCCCTGACTCAACCAGTATCTTTGATACCCACCATCCCGGTGCTTCTTCCAGACTGTCCTTGTCTGGACATCTCTCTCTCTCTTTTTTTTTTTTTTTTTTTTGGTGCTGGGGATTGAACCCAGGGTATTCTATCTCTGAGCTACATCCCCAGCCCTATTTTATTTTTTATTTTGAAACAAGGTCTTGCTGAGGCTATCCTTGAACCTGCAATCCTCCTGTCTCAGCCTCCCAGATACTAGGATTACAGGTGTGTGCCACCAAGCCCAGCTCTTGTTTGTACATTTTTTTTTTTTCTTTGTGGTACTAGAGATTAAACCTGGGGGCATTCTATCTCTGAGCTACACTTTCAGTCCTATTTTATTTTTTGTTTTGAAACAAGGTCTCACTAAATTGTGGAGGGCCTCACTAGTTGCTAAGGCTGGCCATGAACCTGAGATCCTCCTATTTCAGCCTCCCAAGTACTAGGATTACAGGCATGCGCCACCAAGCCTGGCTTTGTCTGGACATCTTGATGATATATTTCTGTATCATCCCCACTTCCAGATCTCTCCTAAATCTAGATCGAATTCTGTTTGGAAAACCCCTGCTTATAAACAGAAGCGGCCTGATCGGCCCTCTGTCTTCCTGCCTGTGCCTTTCCTCCCTGCCATCCCATATCCATTCTCATACACTTGACACTCAGTAACTGGATGATCGTCCACTGTAAGCAGGCTGAGACTGAAACACTAGGGCTTGTCTGAGATGAATATTTGGTTCAGCGAGCATGCAGTCTCCACAGAGGAAGAGAACAACTGGTGAGTCAGCAGCTGTTCTGTGAACCTAGGTATCCTAGGAACTATGCTCTTAACCTCACTGAAAATAATGGAAAGCACTTTAAATTTTAATATAGACCAGCCCCTTCATTTATAAATGAAGAAATTGTGTCCAGGAAAAAGTTACATAGGCAACAAGGAGCACATATGGCTTTGGAAAGCAAGACAAGTGTTTAGGTACTAAATGTCATGAGATCCACGGTTTCCTTGTCTGAAAGAGAAGTATCTGCCTGGCAGCCCCTCCCAGCCTCTTACCCCTGGTTTTGCACAAGCTGTATCTTCTTGTGCCCCTTGTTTCTGACAGCTGCACCATCAGCAAGCCAGCTCCTAGCTATCATTCAGACCTGAGAGTAGATGTCACCTCCTCTAAGAAGCTTCCTGCAATCACCACCCCAACCAAGGCTGGTGCTGCCCCCTGTAGTACATTTTATACTATCTCATAAAGGCCTGTCTTCTTGCACGCAGGGCCTGCCATAGAGCAGGCAATTCAGAATATGTTTGGTTAATGAAGAAAAGAGGTATGAGCTGCAGTCTGCTAAAGTCCGCTTATTAGGCCCTTGATTAAGAACACCAAAGGAAGCCGGGCGTGGTGGCGCACGCTTGTAATCCCAGCATTTGGGAGGCTGAGACCGGAGGATCCGGGTTCGAGGTCAGCCTTAGCTACCTAGTGAGGCACTCTGCAACTTAGTGAGACTCGGTTTCAAAATAAAGAATAAAAAATAGGGCTGGGGTATAGCTCGGAGGTAGAATGCCCCTGAGTTCAATCCCTAGTACTGAAAAAAAAAGAAGAACACCAAAGGAAGGGCTAAGTAAGTAAGGGTCTGGTAAGTTGGAAGGGTCTGGTGGTTAGGATAAGTTGTCAGAGAGCTGTTCCCTGGGAGCAGTGGATAGAGTGAAGTCTGGAAGTGGGTCAGATTGCAACAAAAAGACCACTAGGAAGCCAGGCATAGTGTTGCACACCTATAATCCCAGTTACTTGGGAGGTGAGAGGATTACTCCAGTCCCTGAGATTAACCAGCCTGGGCAACATAGGGAGACTCTAGCTCAGTAAGCAAATTAATTAATTAATAAAGTAAGGACCACTAGGCCTTGGCCCTGCATATGCTCACTTTCTTAGTGGTCATGAGGATGGAGTGCTTAGCCAGAGAATTTTCTAATTGATTACAAACTGAACTCCCAGAAATCTGGGCAGATGCTCATCTGAGAGTACAAACCCAGCACAGGCCAGAGGTGGCCAAAAAGAGCTACACTGGACTGACCACAGGGTCAGGGAAAGTCTTTGTCCTGATTAGAACAATGCACACTTCTCCCCCATCCCCTTGGCCTCTTGACTGACAGTTCTGGAGGGGTTGGGAGAAGGGCGTGAGTACATCTTACTCCAGCCTGCTCCCCATCCCTACTGCTGATGCCCACAAGACTGCTCTGACAATACCCACTGGCCTCTGATTTACTATTTTATTTATTTATTTATTTGGCGATACTGGGGATTGAACTCTCAGGGTCATTCTACCTCCGAGCTATACCCCCCACCCTATTTTTTATTCTTTATTTTGAAACAGGGTCTCACTAAGTTGTGGAGGGCCTCGCTAGGTAGCTGAGGCTGGCCGTGAACCTGGATCCTCCGGTCTCAGCCTCCCAAATGCTGGGATTACAAGCGGCTTTGATTTACTATTTTAAACTGAATGCCTTTTCCAAAAACAAAACCCTGTCCATTGGACCAGTTGTTTGACTCCAGGGACACAGAATGTTACAGCACAGACCTGGTGTCTGGAAAAGCTGGGTGTCTTTAGAAGAGTTTGAAAAAAGAGAGACAGAGAACATCATTCGGGAGTGAGGTCAGCCAGCCCAGCTGGAGAAGGCAACAAACAGGCTTGTGAAGAGCTGAAGGACTACTTGGCCAGCTTGCCAGACCCTGGGCCAACCTATTGTATAAGCCCCACAGTATTGGAAAGAAAGATTTAAAAAAATTGAGACATATTTTTAGTCTTGCTCAGGAGCCCAGAACATGTTCAAAGCTCCAGGAATCTCTGCTCTATTCTGCAAATGGAAAAAATGATCCATGAGAACAAACTTGACTGTTAGAGTGTGTGTCTAGTTGCTCAGCCCTGTAACTTAGCATGTTGGCCCTCACAACACCTTGTGACTGCTTTCTGGGGCCCCAGTGTGGCACTGAGCAGCTGGCTCACTGTAATGGTTAAAAGACAGGCAGTGACCTCAGAATCAAAGATCAGAATGTGCATTTATTGACATCTGCCCTGGACTACACTGAGCTTCTAGCAAGAACAAAAGCAAATATAAAGGAAAACATAATACAACTGGCATGGTGGTGCACACCTGTAATCTCAGTATGTGGGAGGCTGAGACAGGATTGCAAGTTCAAGACCAGCCTCAGCAACTGAACATGACCTTATTTCAAAATTTAAGAAAAATAGCCGCGCATGGTGGTACATCCTGTAATCCTAGCATTTGGGAGGCTGAGACAGGAAGATGGTAGGTTCGAGGACAATCTCAGCAACTTGAGGCCCTCTGCAATTTAGTGAGTCCCTATTCCTTCCTTCCTTCCTTCCTTCCTTCCTTCCTTCCTTCCTTCCTTCCTTCCTTCCTTCCTTCCTTTATTGTGGATTGAACTCAGAGGCATTCTACCTTTGAGCTGCACCCCTAGTCCAATTTTATTTCTTATTTGGAAACAGGGTCTCATTAGGTTGATATGAGTCTGACTACTTGCTGAGGCTCTCCTTGAACCTGCGATCCTCCTATCTCAGCCTCCCAAGTACAGGAATTATAGGCATGAGCCACCACACTTAGCGTGAGACCCTATTTTTTTTGAGACCCTATTTCAAAAGAAAAAATAAATAGGACTGGGGGTGTATAGTTCAAAGGTAGAATGCCCCAGGGTTTTATCCTCAGTACCACAAAAAGGGCTGGGGGTCTAACTTGCTGGCACCTCCCCCCCAAAAAAAGTATCCCAGTACCAAAGAAAGGGGAGGGGGAGGGAATATACCAATACAATTAGCAACCTAGTGTATCTGTGATATCAGGAGATGTTCTTTCCAAAGTTGGTAGAGTAATTAATATTTATTTTCTTTTTCTTCTTCTTCTTTTTTTTTTTTCCAGCAGTAGGCACTGAACTCAGGGCATTCTACCTCCGAGCTACACCCCCAGACCTATTTTTTATTCTTTATTTTGAAACAGGGTCTCAATAAGTTGCAAAGGGTCTCACTAGTAGTTGAGGTTGGTTGTGAACCGGGATCCTCCTGTCTCAGCCCCCAAGTACTGGGTAACAAGCATGTGCCACCACGCCTGGCTAATAGCTTAACTTTTTGCTGTTGCAGTACTGGGGATTGAACTCAGGGGTACTCTAGCACTGAGCTACATCCCCAGCCCTTTTAATTTTTTATCTTGAGACAAGGTCTTGCTAAATTGCCCAGGCTGGTCTCTAACTTGCTATTTTCTGCCTCAGCTTCCCAAGTCACTGAAATTACAGGCATGTGCCACCTCACCCAGCTATGGCTTAACTTTAAATGTGCACTAGAGTTCCAAATTCAGCAAAGAAATAAATAAGCTATTTACATTTCAAGTAAAAATATTGTAATTTATTTCTTTATTTCACTGCCATTTTTATGTATGAACTGTGTGACAGGGGCCTTGTTTACATCTTGTAAAAGCAGGGCCAAGAAATATGCTTCATACTGGTTATTTGATCTTTAGTATCAGATTATTATGGTACAGGTGGGCAAAACCATGCAAAAAAGAAAAGGAAGTACATTTACGTTAATGGCACTAAATGAAGAACAGTCAAAGCTGCAGGGTTTTACCAGTGGCGAATTTCTTGTCTCAAAACAAAACCAAAAAACATAAAGGGGCGTTATTTTGTCATTTGGGGGCTATGTGACAATTGGTATCATGGGACAAAAACAGTAAGTAAAGGCATAAAGAAACAAACAAGCAAATTGCACCAAGACAGATATGTTTAAATTAACCTAGTGACAGTTTGTGCCTCAGTCTCAATGGCTGTCACATGAGGTGAGGGGAAAGGACCATGAAGAATCACAAGACTTAGTTGCTCAGGTGCTGTTGAGCAGCCCCAGAAAATTGCAGGGAGGCCGTCCCTGCACGCCGGCGCTGGCCGCCCCGACTTTCCCGCTGCTGCCTCCTTGAAGGCACCCTTCCTTGGACAGAGCCTGCAGCCGGGGGCCGGGCGGGGGAGCTTTGCAGGTACTGGAAAGCACTCTGACGGCCCACCTGCCTCTCTGCACAGTTAAAGGTGAGGGCCACTCCCACGTTGCTCTTCATGATCCTAGAGGAGCCATCAGATGTGCCATCAAAGCAGCGGCCAAGTGCGATCTCCTTGGCCGTGCGAGGGTCCTGGTCAGTGACGGTGTAGATGCCATAGTTGTGGCCCAGTGGGTCCAGGGGCGCCAGCATGGTGTACTCACTGGTGTCGTTGTTGACTGCCAGTGGTAGGTGGTTGACCAGGTACTCATGCAGCATGGAGTTTACGCTGGCTCGATGACAGCTGCCCTGGGGGATGACCTTCACCAGCGTGCGGTCCACACGGTCCTGGTCATAGAGCATCCCACTGCACTTGAACTCCAGACAGGCCGAGGAGACATTGGGCTGGTCCCTGTCCCGAGTACTTTTCACATCCCGGATTCCATACAGCTTCCCCACTGTGCGCCGGTGTGTGCCCCCCATGTTCCTGGAGCGCACGTTCACCTCCAGGGGCCCCACGATCTTCACCTTGATGTAGCAGGCCCTGAACTCCATTGGCTTGGGCCACCAGGCCAGGTAGTCTTCAGTCCAGCTCATGGGGTCGTCTTCATTGAAGGGAACTGTGTTGTAGTCATACCGATCCCCCTCAATCTGGTAGAACCGAAAGTGGGCGGCACTGGGCGGTGCCTCCTCACATGCCCGAAGGTTCTCAAAGGCATAGATGGGCCCGTTGCTCTCCTCAGCTGAGTTGGGCCTTGGCTTGGCCATGCTGATCTGGAAAGCAGTCTTCTTAACCCGAGGGTCCTCGTGGTCCGTTCGGCGGTACTTGAGCTTGTTGAGATAAGGCTGAGGGACGCCGATTGCATTGGGGTTGAATTTAGGAGAAGACTCTACTGCTTCCAGTTCCTCCCCAGCCAGGCTTGCCAAAACATAGGCAGAGTAGGCGTCGGGGGACTGATCATCACAGAAAGCAGGCAGGCAGGCCCCATTGGGGCCAGTGATGACACTGTCAAAGCGGCCCCAGGCCCTGGGGTTGGACGAGAAGCCAGTTCTGGGCTCCAAGTTGATCACAGAGACCACAACCCCCTGGATTTGCTCACTAGGCAAGAACCTCTCACTCCGGTAGGCCCTCACCTTGATGAAACACCTCCTGCTCTCAGGGACGTCCAGGTTAAACAGCCTCCTCTCTCGGATCTCCATGTTGCCCACCAGGAAGGTTCTCTCTTCCCTTTTGTTCCTCCTCTGCCTCTCAAACTTGAAATTGCCTTCCTCCTCCCACAGCCCTGTGTCTGGGTTGAGCGACCAGAGTTTCATCATAGGCACATGCTGTGGCATCTGAACCTGGGTCGAGTCGAGATGGACTTTCACCTTGCCAGCATTAAGTGGTTCTGAGTTTGCCTCCTCTCTGAAGTCCACAGAGAACATGCCGTATGTCCGGAGAGGAAGAGTATCTCCTTCGTCGCTGACAAAGTTCAGGTCACTCTGAGCAGCCGTGGCTGTGGAAATATTGCGAGGATCCAGGAAGGTCACACTGGCCTTCACTTTTCCCGTGTAGGGTTCGCCATTCTGCTTGTAGAAGCTCTTGGATGGGATCTCCAGTTCAGCCACAGGGTCTTCTCCAACCACCTCTCCCAGGGGGATAATGTTGGTCTCCGTGGCTTCCAGAGTGATGGGCTCTTTCCGCCGAAGCATCTTGATCTCGTGGAACACCGCGCTCCCCTTCTTGTTGAAGGGCAGCACTTTGGTGGTGTTGACAAATTTCTGCAGCCTGTCCACGAACGTGAGCACCAGCCTCTCAGTGTCCTGGGGGACATGGAGGGTGAAAGTGCCCTTGTAGCCAGTCATGCTCACACGGCTGTTGCCCATGTACACGTGGCCAAAGCGCATGGGTTCCCCGTTGTCGGAGGCACTGACACGGCCCCGAACAATGCTCCGGGTCTCTGTACACCGCTGGCAGCTGCACTCCGCAGCCACCTTGGTGGGCAGCGTGTACCCGCTGCACTGGATCTCCCTCTCCTCTGTTTTGGAGATGCCGCAGCAGTTCTCCACAGCATCCCGGCACCGGATCCCATTGTCCTGCTGCCCCGCACAGGTCTTGACAGGGCAGCGGCCCACATCATAGTAGAAGGAGTTGGTGGCATTCTGGAAGCAATCATGGGGCAGCCGGATAAGGTAGCTCTCAGGGACTGGATTGCAAGGCATCTCATCAGGTGCTGAGGAGGAAATGGTGTAGATGTTAAGATGTAAGTTCATGTCCTGCATGGGGTACCTCAATGCCGCCTCTGCTGTTTTCAAAGGACTTGCAGATCCAAGGCTCCGATTCTCACAGAACTCTTTGAGGGAGATGGAGCAGCTGTTACTAATCCCATTTTAAACATGTGGAAATTGAGCCATTAGAGAAGTGGTTCTCTCTCAATGAATGGAGAGGTCTTGAACATGTGTGAGAGTATTCTGGATAATCACCAGAATTGGTGGTGCTCCTGGCATACACTGGGCAGGGGCTACTGATGTTCTATGTTATGCAATGCCTGGCAGTGTTCTACGTAAAGAATTTTTCTAAACCGGGCCTGGCGGTGCACTCTTATGATACAAGTGTTTGGGAGGCTGAGACAGGAGGATTACAGGTTCAAGGACAGCCTCAGCAATGTAGCAAGATTCTCAGCAACCTAGCAAGACTCTGTTTCAGAACAAAAAATAAAAAGGGCTGGGGTGTAGTTCAGGGGTAGTCTGCCCCTGGGTTCAATCCCAGTACCATAAAAAAGAATTTTTCTGCATAAAACCATGCTTAAAATAATCAGAGCCAGTTTGGCTCTCAGCAACTTAGTGAGACCCTGTTTCAAAATAAAATAGGGCAGGCTGTAGCTTAGAGGTAGAATGCCCTTGGGTTCAATCTCCCATACCAAGGGGAAAAAGCCACTGTGGCAAACAAGGAGTTTTGGTGGTTCTGCTAAGGTTCAAAGTCTTTGTGTTGCTCAACTTTCTTGGAGTCTGTGGAATATTCGAGAATTCTTCCAATAAATTTTCTCTGCTTTTTGTTTTGTTTTGTTTTGGCCAATTACGAAGATATCTTCTTTCTCCCTCACTTTCCAAGGACAGGTTTCCTGATAAATCTTTGGCCTTAAATCCCCCCCCCCCCCCCAGTTTTCACCTAGAAGCCAGCAGTAATCAGGTCACCCTTCCTTACAAACTCCTCTCAGTTCTTCACCCCTGTACTGTTGCCCAGGCCACCTCTGCACATCAGCCTCTGCCCATTCTTTAAGGCCAAGGCTGCAAATGAGAATCACCTGGAGAGCTTTTAAACCATGCACGTCCAGGCCACATCCCAAATTAAATCAGACTTTGGTGATAAAGCAGAGGCATCCGTATTTCTCGCAACTCTCAATAGGTGGTGCCAATGGGCAATCAAGTCTAAAAGTCAGTATTTAAGCTGCAGCTGAAAGCAGCCTTCTAGAAAGTATGTCTCTCATCTATTAGAATCCACAGCCTCTATCTCCTGTTTTAGCTGCATTTTTTGAACTTTACTTGCCTGTCTTGTTTACATTTCTTCACCCCTTCTCAAATGGTGGCACTGTAACTGTAGTTTTCGGGTCTGTACCATCTCTGTGTCCCAGAGAGCAGGGCCCTATGCACAGCTCAGAAAAGCCTGCAATTTTACTGCCTAGTATGCTCACTGGGGTGCTCAGTTGCAGACCCAGGATCCCCAGGGGCCCAGACAGGCTTACCTATGACAGTCAGCTGGGCAACCTGGGACTTTGCAGCCCCAGCATCGCTCTGTGCCTTACAAAAGTACTCCCCGGCCTGGTCCTGCTGCAGGTTCCTCAGAACCAGCTTGCTCTCGTGCTTATAGAGAGAGGGGTCCAGCAATGAGTCGTTGTGGTACCTGCAGGGGATGGGGAAGTAGAGCTTGAATGGGCAGTGGGAGGACAGGCATCCCTAGGGGCAGTCCCAGGAACAACAGTCAGGGAGACAGATGGCAGGTGGATTCTTGCAGATGTCAGCATTACCCTTGACTTCACTCAAGAGCACCTGACTCGAGAGCACTGAAGAAGAGCACTGGCCTGGGAATCAAGGGAAGTGGCTCTAAATCCCAGCCCTGCCACTTTGATGGCTTTGGATCTCTGGAGAGATTACCTCACCTCTCCGAGCTTTGGTTCCTGGTCTACAAAAGGGGAACAATGATCTCCAGGTGAACCCACAGAATTGTTGGGCTTGCCAAACAAGATAGCTGCTGTAAACTGTGAAAGGTGAAGGACTTACAGCTACTGGGGATTCTGTCATTGCCTTTCTTGGGGGAAGCAGGATGAGGAACCTTATTCTATGTCCTGAGCACATACAAGTCAGGACCCTGAAACCAGAGATGATCTGGGGTACCCCAGTTTTGAGTCTACAAGAGTGCGTGCTAGTTGTCCAGGCAGCCTTGACCCTGCTGGCTCCCAGTTGCAAATGCTAACTCCCAGGCTGCCTTACTTGCAACTATTCTATTGGTTATTGTTAAGTCCAGACTCAAGCAAAAAAGCTCTAGCTTCCAAGAAGAAAATTGGAAAGGGGAGCTGGCAGAATACATACCAGAAATACTTGTCTGGACTGGGCTTCCCTGTGGCCTTACAGCACAGGGACACACTCTGCCCAGCTCGCCGTGCTTTTGTCTCTGGGTTCATCACGATGTACGGAGTCTCTGGGCAGAAGGTAGAAATAATGTTTTGAATTTTTCTTTGTGACAGGTTCTACAGAGCCTTGCTCCATCAAAGTTTTTTTTTTTTTTTTCCGGTAATAAGGATTGAACCCAGGGGCAATCTACCTGCAAGCCACACCCCCAGCCCTATTTGTTTGTTTGTTTGTTTATGGTACTGGAGATTAAACCCAGGGGCATTCACCTCTGAGCTATACCCCCAACTCTATTTTTTTTTTTTTTTTTTTTTTTGCGGTACTGGGGATTGAACTCAGGGGCATTCTACCTCCAAGCTATACCCCCAGCCCTATTTTTTATTTTGAAACGGGGTCTCACTAAGTTGCAGAGTGCCTCACTAGGTAGCTAAGGCTGACCTCGAACCCGGATCCTCTGGTCTCAGCCTCCCAAATGCTGGGATTACAAGCATGTGCCACCACGCCTGGCTTATTTTTTTTTAAAACAGGATCTCACTGAATTGTACAGGCTAGCCTCAAACCTGTGATCCTCCTGTCTTAGCCTCCCAAATACTGGTATTACAGGTGTACACCACCACTCCTGGCTCATTCTGCACCATTTCTGAGTTCCCTGATCCCCTCTCTCTATGACCTTCAAACCTCACTCTATATTATAATTGACTGTTTTAGGTAAGATGGCCAGGGAAGACCTTGTACATTAGAGAGCAAGACCTACCAATATCTGGGGGAAGAACACTCTATGCAGAGTATGTACTGTACATGCAAAGGCCCCAAGGTAGGAACGTGTTTATATTTAAGAAACAGACAGGCCAAGTGTGATGGTACATGCTATAATTCCAATACTGGAGAGACTGAGACAGGAGGATAACAAGTTTGAGGCCAGCCTCAGCAATATAGCAAGACTCTCAGCAACCCAGAGAGTCCCTGTTTCAGGGACTGAAAAATAAAAAGGGCCGGAGGGGTAGCTCAGAGCTAGAATCCCCCTGGGTTCAATCCCCAGGATCACACACACACATATACTCACACACACAAAGAAACAGACAGGAGGCCATTTTGGCTAGAGTAGAGTGACTCCTTGTGGAAGGAGTGATAGGGGAGGAAAGCAAAGAAATCAGGGCCAGCCAGATGATACAGATACAGAGCCTTGTGGGCCACAGAGAAGATTTGGGGTTTTACTCTGAGTAAGTCAGGAGGCCAGTCTGCAATCCCTCCTCCCCCGGCCCCTCACAGAGAGCAGTTACCTGCCCTCATGAACTCTGCATTGATGGTGGCTGTCTTCAGGCTCGTTTTGGGCATCGTAAGCACAATGGGGGCAAACTTGGTCTTCGTGATCTTCAGCATGCTCTTGCCATCAGGGCACAAGCCAGGGACTTGGAACCTCCCATTGCTGTCTGTCCGGGTCAGCATCTTAGGCATCTTGGTCAGCAGGTAGACAGTGGCCCCTGGGGCTGGGGCACCTCCAGGGAGGGAGACAGCCCCATGAAGCATGAAGTCCTGGCACATGCAGGCATCACAGTCAGCATTCACCTGGCCCATGGGGCAGGACAGGTCACAGGCTGTGGGACAGGGAGCCACATCAGCAGGGCTCATATGGATTCAGGCCCGCCTTCGCCCACATGCCAGCCTGCAGAGTCCCGTGTGCTTCCCCTCCTTCTTAAGCCTCTGCTACCCTTCCTCATCAGCCTGCATCCTTCAAGACTTGTCATCCTTCAACACTTAGCTCAGGACACCTCCTGAGGGGGGCTTTCCTGGATTCCTCTAAGCTATTGACCCCATGCTGTGTTCTTTCATTACCTTGTATATCCCCAGTAGAGCATGTAATAAATTCTTAGTTAATATGTTGTGTGTAAATTAGGGAATCCATCTCACACAACCCTCTAGGTCTAACCCATCCTCTAGGCTATTACAGCCTCACCCACCACTCCCTGCCCAGTGCCAGAAGGGAGGGTGATACCTCTACAGGCCTGGCTCACACAGAGCTGGCCCTCTTCGGTGGCCTCGTTGCATAGTGACACCGTCTCTGCCAAGCAGGTGCGTGTGCGGGTCTGGACCCCAGTGTGACCACAGGCAGCTGAGCACTTGCTCCAGGGAGACCAGGGGCTCCAGATGCGCTCCGTGTCTCTGCGCAAGGACCCTGCAAAACGGGATCACAGACTTTGTGACTTCTCTCCCAAGTGGACTCTGCCAGGAAACTTGACATGAGGCTGTTTGGTCTCTGGTGAGAAGAGACAGGGCCCCCATTTACATAATAGATGTCACTGATATTTATATTTACTGTGATGCTTTTTTCAACACAGGGAAGTCAATAGTCTTGAAGTGGTGGCTCTGATTTGCACGTAAGCACCACATGTGTTGGGGTGACCCTGAGAAGGGCTTGCTGGCCAACCATTGGGTTTTTTTTTTCTTTTTTTTTTTTGCGGCACTGGGGGTTGAACTCAGGGGCATTCTACCTCCGAGCTATACCCCCAGCCCTATTTTTTATTCTTTATTTTGAAACCGAGTCTCACTAAGTTGCGGAGGGCCTCACTAGTTAGCTGAGGCTGGCCACGAACCCGGATCCTCCGGTCTCAGCCTCCCGAATGCTGGGATTACAAGCGTGCGCC